>OZ007571.1:6591919-6724419 GCA_963931925.1 Onchidella celtica | reverse complement strand
GAAGATAATTCAAGGGATTAGTTTTTTACAATATCCAAGGCCATCTGGACTCCAAAACAAACTGTAAAGTTATACATTTAGAGTGTAACAGCTGAGGTTGTTCTAGCACGTTATAGTAGGGGGGAGTTAGTTGATCTAACTACAACCCTTTAGAAAACGAAACTATTACAGCTGTAGAATAAATAAACACGAGATCCAACGATCGATTAAATAATACTAAAGTTTAATAACTGTATCTTAACAATAAAATACTAGGAAGGCACTAGCGAACAACTAAATATCCTACGCCACGCGAAAAGGAAACTCACTTACTCACCAACTAACCACTCACATGGGTCCATATATATAGGTATTTCTATAGAAAGTTCCCGAAATAAACGTAATCTCTGCCCTCGCACAAACTAACCAATCACCTATCAATACGTCGCTAGGTTACATCACTCAAGGCCAAATTTGACGTAAACATCTATATCTACACCTTTATCGAATGTTCGGGAACATACTAATACTTACGAGGAAAAACTACTCACAAGAAAGGGAGGAGGACAAGATAACGGAGTTCAGTCTGGCGGACGTCAACAATAAAATGAAAAAAGAAGTGAACACATGCTCAGTCACCATTATAACAAGCAACGGGGAAGGGCAAGGGGCAGCTTGCAGACGCTACATAGAGCAATGAGCATATTGCCTATGGAAAACAAAACACACTTACCCGGCCTGTTATGATTAAAGCGAGACCCTTTGAAAGAGCTTGAGTTTCCAGGCTCAGTGAGTGCCCACAGAACACCTTTTGTTCAGTATTTCATTTTAAACGTTATGTGGCTTAGACCTTATCCAGAACTTAAGCCCGTCAATTAGTTCAATTATTATCATATACTCGACACGACTATCCACTGACAGCCGTGACTTGCACATGAATTAACTGCTTTTTCTGAAGTATCTGGGATGAAATTTGTAACAGCTGAGGTTGTTCTAGCACGTTATAGTAGGGGGGAGTTAGTTGATCTAACTACAACCCTTTAGAAAACGAAACTATTACAGCTGTAAAATAAATAAACACGAGATTCGACGATAGATTAAATAATACTAAAGTTTAATAACTGGATAGTTAACATAAATTATTAGGAAGACGACCAGCGAAACTAAATATCTACGCCACACGAAAGGAAACTCACTTACTCACCCCACCAACCACAGACACAGGTCTATATATATAAACATTCCTACAGAAAGTTCCCGAAATAAACGTTACCTTTGCCCTCGCACAAACTAACCAATCACGCATCAATACGTCATCAGGTTACATCACTCAAGGCCAAATCTGGCGTAAACATTCGTATCCACAACGTTATCGAATATTCGGGAACATACTAATATTTACTGAACGAGTCAAAAACACCTGACAACAAGCGAGCGAGGAAAAAAACTACTCACTAGAAAAGAAGGTCAGGTCACGGAGTACAGTACACTCTGGCGGTTGTCAACAATAAAATGAAAAAAGTAGTGGACACATGCTCAGCCACCAGCACAACAACAAAACCGGGGGAGGGCAAGGGGTAGCCCGCAGATGCTACAAAATTTTACTTTGTCATATCAAATCCACATTACTTAATGAACAAGCACAATGCGTTTTGAAAAACACGAATGCGGCGCAGCAAAAAGTCTAAATCTTGAAAATAATGGTCAGGTATTCCCAGACAATGATGACTGAACCAATTTCAGTGTTTAAAGAAATGATTCAGCAGAGTCTTCTCAAACTAGTGGCGCACTTGGTCAAGCCTGTTTTGGGCTGATGTTAGTGTGAGATGTGATCTAAATTCGTCCTCGCTCGCTGGGGAAACTGAAAGGCTTGTCTCATTAGTGCAGGCGCTTTACGAACTGATGTGGGTCTTGCAGTTCTTTATAATGTCTGTGTGTGTGGGGGAGGGGGAGGGGGGAGGGGGGCACCGTAGTATAGAGGTGCAGGCATGTTGGAGTTTTTGGAATTTGTCTCATTACAAAAATATTTTCTTGTGCCTGATTCTATGGGAGGTAGGATCGAGCACCTAGTCTTCTCGGATAAGGACGAACAATTCAGAGGGCCCGTGTGCACGCTGCGCAGTTGGAAATCGAAAAGAGCAAGCCGAACAGGCCGCCGAAAATTAAATAAAATTCATCCCTACTATGCCACCCCCCCCCATCTGCCCCCCCCCCCCCGTCACCAAAAAAAAAAAAAAACGCTGACCGGGACTGCACCGTGGCGACGACGTGCCTGCTCCAGTTGTAACTGGGCTGCAATGACACAAAGGCAAATTTCCAAAGTGGGATTAAAGTTGTACACAAATACACAAATACACAAATACACAAATACACAAATACACAAATACACAAATTATTATTAGAAACAACAAGATGAGACACTCCCGTCTTTGCGCTACTAAAAGAATTGTACGCACAATTTGCGCGCTGATCGGGGGCGGGGCCAATGGCGCATTGCATGAAAAAAAGTGCTTGATAAAATGAGAAATTATTGGTGGGAATTTGTTAAAGCGCTACTGCGACTAAAAAAAAAATGAAAAAAATACCCAGAGTTTTCTTACAGCGATTGAAGTTATAATAGCAAAGTAAACGATTTCAATCAAGGCCTACAGTGACAGCTGAACAGCAAACAAAATCCAGTACTTGCCCTATATAGCTTTGTAAAATACGGCACTGTTTATTACTTCCGCGCATTCTCCGCTAGGTGGCGGTGCGAAATCTGTGCATGCTAAAAGCGCTAGTTGTCTCATCTTATTGTATCTAGAGTCTTTGATAATAGTGATGTTTCCAGCATAAAAGACTAATTATGCTGGCTGTCACAGACGGTCTCTGGACTAATTTCAAGATCCTTCCTCTTCGTTACGAGTTCACTAGTTTTTCACACGATCGTTATGAGCCATTGCCGAGGTGCAAAATACTGCGTTTGACGTCACATGTGGTTTTAATCTCCATTTCTAGATCCATACATCCGGATTGATTTTACTTCATCTATCTGTCAGATAGACGGAGTTTAAAAAGGTAGACTGTCTTTTCATCAGAGAATTAACTAACGCATATAGAATCACAGATGTATGTAACAAGTTTCACAGCTTCCTGCTTTCCTTCAAACTCAATCATTAACAGTTTTTTCGGCGTGACAGCCTTGGGACATTATGGTCAATTATATTACCCGAAAATCACCCTGAAAACTCATGGAAAAGAAATTATAACGCCCTTGTTCGTATTCGCATAATACCTTATCATAGATCCAACCGACCCGCGATTGACCACTATGGTGGTCTAGACGCACATGTGCAGGAAAATGCCGGTGGCTGCTATAGAGGCCTGTTACACTGATAGGGTAAAAAAAATATATTTAAATACAATTATAGAATATCAAATACGTCATGTGCACTGGGGGTACTGCACCTACAATATTTAACAACTTAGGGGTTTTATTATTTAATACCATCAGTAGGACTACATTTTTGACCGGCAAATTATACCAACACATTTTAGGATGATTTAGTAATTGTTCTGAATTATTTTTTTTTTTTAATAATGAAGTGGGTCACTGTCACAGCAGGATTAATACTTCGTGTCGTGCCAAACACAATTAATGGTAAAATCTGGCTCAGTGATATTTCTGCGGCTTCCAGGTCTTTTACTGGTATACAGACCAACTTTTCCCCTGCTCAATTTCTTTAGCACACACTGTTTGGAGTAAAATACGTCTTACGGGTATTTAGAATTTTTAAAATTTCTGCATGTGAAAAGCGAAAGTGCATTGCTATTTAAAAGCCACAGGATCAAGAAAAAGGTCATGGATCAGCCAAGCAAGGCTCTAAATGCGAAACATAGTCTGCCCACTGAAGGCGGTGCACTCTGCCGTTAGTTCGTCTTTAAGCAGTATAAAGCAATATGAAGATCAGTGGTTTGATGAACTATCGAAACTTCGTTATCAAGGTGAAAAGTAAAGAGTCTGTATAATGCAATCAGCAGGCCTATCTAACAGCGGCGTATGTTTTGCAACTGGCAATACACGTTTTATTTCATGTTCTTTAATCATTTCCATTTTATGACATCTCATTTAAAACATTTCTTACTTAATCTTCACCCACACTTCGTCCTTAGAGCGAAAACTGGACCAAATGCAGTAGACTACAACTCTGTTCAAATATACGCTTTTTTTGTTGAGAAAGTAAAGAGAATCTAACGCCATCTATCTCTAACACAGTATGACAAATTGAAAATGACATCACGTTTAGACATACACTTTGGAGGTCTAGCACTGGAGGGCTCGCGGTCGAGTAGTATTAATGGAGTGTGTCTCGTGGTTCTGAAGTATTAATGGGTTTCTCTTTATAAACTAGATATCATTCATCTTTTTTTTGCTTTTAAAAAAATCGTTGTTGTTGTTTTTAAACCCAGTTATCAAATGCGATATAGGTCATCTAACGGCAACAGTTGGTTTGGAATGTGTTTTTAAAACGCCATATGAATTTAAATCAAAATGGTATGACTTATGATGAAATTGTCTATGTTATTATTCATTGTTATGCTGTTCATGTCCGTTCTGCATCGTTCGAATACCATTCGCTGAACAAGTGCACAAAGTGTGGTCAAGCTGAGGAACCTGGAGAAAGAACTGATTTTTCTTCCATTTTCGCCGGCTGTTACATTCCATTCAAGGCTGAAGTGATGGACTTTTGTTGTTCTGTTGAAAGATTAAAAAGGGATGTAATAAATGGAATAGCTCTGACGTAGATGAAAAGACAAAATGAGTGGTGGTTGGAGGCGAGGAGTTGGGGAGATGAGGGGGAGGGATGACCCGCAGAGAAGGATAGAGTGAGGAATGAAGAACTGATGTAGTTGGTGTCCCGATGGACGAACACAAACAAGTGAGCAGACTGAGCAAACAAATAAAATAGGGGTTTAACGCACTGTAAGATCAGTAGACGCGAAACTTCTTGAGACACCCACAGTCAAATTGTCGCTTGGTGAAAAGGCTTTTTATTTTGGTGGGCCTAAATTGTGGAACAACATTCAGCGTTGACACCAGGAAAAGTGCAAACATCGTCGCATGTTATAAAATAGGCTCAACACTGAATTGTTTAGGACGGTTTTCATTGAAACTGAATGATGTCCCTTTTTGATCTCAGAGGTTTGAGGATGAGAGTAGATCAGGTGTTTAATAATGTATGTGACTGGGAGCATGATGAATTGGTCTTGTGTTAATCCTGTTTTAATTTCAGTTCAGGACCTTAGAGCACATTATTATTTTGTGTGTGTGTGTGTGGATTTGAGAGCTATACCAGTTGATTATTACACTACATTACACTGACTCATTTTGGGGGAACTGAGAGAACCAATAAAGTAAATGAATTAATTAGTGCCTTTTCACACCCATCATCATCATCATCATTGCCTTTCTCACCCTGGATCAGGGTATAGGCCACCAACAAACACTTTCCATCCCTCTCTATCATGGGCCAGCCTCTTTACATTATTCCAAGTCTTTCCGCTTCGTTGCACATCATTTTCTCTGGCTCTTCTCCACGTTCCGCGCGGCCTTCCTCTTGATCTCTTGCCCTGGGGATTCCAATCCAATACCTTCTTCGTGATGCTGTTTCCTGGCCTCCTGAGAGTGTGGCCGATCCATCTCCATCGCCTCCTACCAATTTCCTCTCTGACTGGGCTCTGTCTTGTTCTTTTCACACCCATGCTACCATTTAAATCAAAGGGGGAAAAGGTCGAACTCAATTTCCTCCAAAAAAAAAAAGTGGATGTACACCACTTTTTTTATCATTCATGGACACAAAATAATGGCAAAAACAATTGGTTACAGTGATGTTTCACGTCGTTCTTGTCTTTAAAATAATTTGCAAGTTCGTTCATTATGGTGTTTTTGCGGGTCTCGTCGTCCAGAAAGGATTTTTTTCCCTCTCATCTAGAGCTCGGACTCCGGGCTAACTATGTCTGCACATTCCGAGCTTCCAGTGCAGTTGGGATGAAAATTACTCACGTGAAAAATTGGCAACCGAGCTCTATTTTATCGGGAGGCCGTGTAGCCAGGTCGTTTATTTGGCAAGAGACGAGGAAGATAACACTTTGTCTCGCTGCAAGTTGCAGGGATGGGCCATAGATACACAGCACCCCCTGCGCTACACCGATCTGATCTAGTGGTCTGCAGCGAATCACTTATCAGTATACACAGAAAGTTACCAGCAAGTATAAAATCGAGAAACGTCCTCACGTTTTGACGAAGGGCGAAATTGCTTGATGTTTGCTTGCATTGAAGAAAAAAACAACCAACAACTTTATATTCGCAATTTTGAATTTACCTGTCATAGTCAAAATTGATTATCCAATAGGAGGTAAAAAAAACAAATGTTGATGATTAATGATAAATAGTCTATATTGTTGGAAACTATGCCCAGCTAAACCACCTTTTTTAACCATCTCACAAGAATGACACGATCTGCCCAGCGATCTGATGCCCTCATCAGTTTTGAAGTAAGGAGAGGAAACAAAATGTTCTTAAAAATTATTGAATCCCGCGCAAGACATTGATTTCGGCACTAGAAATCTCTTCAATTAATCTGTTCTTGACCAGTCCTGTGTGAAACAACGGTATTTTCTAAAGGGTTATTAGTCAGAGGCTCTGCCATGTCATGTGGTAGACATGTAATCATTACTGTTAATTTGTCTTTCACACTAACTTATTTCTGGAATTCCAGACATTAAGGGCCCAAATCTATTTATTTATCTTCCCTAATCCAGCCATGCACTCTCATTGCATTCCAGCCATTTATCTCTTCATTGCATTCCAGCCATTTATCTCTTCATTGTCCCGCTCTTTATTCTCTGTCTATTCAACTATCCAGCCATCCGTCCGCTCATGCATCCGTCCGGCCATCGGCCCAAAGAAAAATCCATCCACCCATCCATCCATCCATCCATCCATACATCCACCCATCTGTCAGTCCACCCATCCATCCATCCATCCATCCGTCCGATGGTACATCCATCGATCCATCTATCCACCCGTCTGTCCATCCATCCATTCATGCATGCATCTATCCATGCATCCATCCATCCATCAATGCATCCATCCATCCATTCATTCATCCATCCATCCATCCATCAATGCATCCATCCACCCATCCATCCATCCATCCTTTCCTTCACCTTTTGCCACTATACTCAGTTCTGAAAAAAACTGTTTACATCTTAAAGTTTACTGTGTAAACCATAGATATGCTACCTCTCACACAACGGACCGCACAGGTACGTTCGAACGGAAACCCACACAATAATTCTTGGACCAGTCCTACTCCCCTCTTTCACCTTCATCTTCCCATCTCGGCTCCGCCACTCGTCTTTTCTGTATCGTGTCACAACAACAGGTGGTAGCCAGCTTGTCTTGTGGTTGTTTGTGTATCGTGTCACAACAACAGGTGGTAGCCAGCTTGTCTTGTGGTTGTTTGTGTATCGTGTCACAACAACAGGTGGTAGCCAGCTTGTCTTGTGGTTGTTTGTGTATCGTGTCACAACAACAGGTGGTAGCCAGCTTGTCTTGTGGTTGTTTGTGTATCGTGTCACAACAACAGGTGGTAGCCAGCTTGTCTTGTGGTTGTTTGTGTATCGTGTCACAACAACAGGTGGTAGCCAGCTTGTCTTGTGGTTGTTTGTGTATCGTGTCACAACAACAGGTGGTAGCCAGCTTGTCTTGTGGTTGTGTTTTTCATGATGTGAAAAAAGGCAAGAGGAGACCGGAAAAAATTGTCCAAAATGACCATAACTTTTCTCCTGATCGAGCCGAGCTTGAGGATGTGTAGTTACTGGGTCTTACTGGTTTAGAGAAATAGAACCTTGCAGCATTTAGGCTGAGGGAAAAAGCAATTTAATACATTCAGCAGGGGTGGCTAGCTTGTTTAATGTGAGAGCCACATTCGATAAACTTCAAATGTTCGAGAGCCACAAGATATTGAGAAAATTAACATTTACGTTTTTATTGTTGGATACATATTTATTTTGTCGCAAAAAGATTATATTTTTAGAGTGTGTTAAGAAATACATGTAGGGAACAATATTAACTCATGTATGCAGTTTTTTTAAAACTATTAATTCGTATTCGGTTCAGTAATTACAAAGTACACACATGTAATATATAATTATACCAAATGTTTTCCAAATCTTGACCGATGATTGTTTTAACTATACTGAACGTATTGAATACGGTAGTGAACTACAGGAATATGTAAGAAAAACGTGCAAATGTGCATTTCAGTAAAAAAAAATTAGACTGCCAAAAATAAAACTAGAAGGGTAGAAAAAGAGATATTTTGAACGATATTTATTTGCATTAGTAAATATAATCTGGTCAAAACATGGAGGAGCATATTTCCACGAGCAGCACATTGAAGGTCAATAAGAGCCGCATGAGGCTTGCGAGCCGCGGATTGGCCACCCCTGTACTACAGTAATCAGAGCATTTACGTCGAAGAGTAGAGATTGAATGCGGTTAAAATTACAGTTCTATTGCCCGTTTATTTTCGGATGAGAGGGCTGTAGTGTAATTGTGCCAATTAACGGATGGCAACATTAACCTGACGTTGATTAGCCGAAAATGAGCCAAAGTGGAGTTGATTTTGCATTTACTGTGACCGAGGACAAAAGTATCCCATCCTCCCCCAAAGCCGCCTCAAAATCACTGTTGTTATTCCTATAAGGTGTGGGATGAGTTGGTTTTGTATAGAAACTCTAAGTGACTATTGTAAACTCTTCAATAGATTATCTATAATAATTATGATAAGATATCAATATTTTGCTCTTTCCAGATAACATTTTCACGCCAGCTTCTTGTCAGAGTCTCTACTGTGCCACACGTTTTCTTCTACCTCTCTCACCAGCATTCTTCATTCTCTATCAATCTTCATTCACAAATTTTCATGGCCAGTAAAAGGACTCGTGAGGCAACAGTGCAGGTTCGTAAATGAGAACTCAAAGTCTTGAAATCAACAGCAGTTGCCATTTGGTAACCAGGTTAAGTTGAGGGTGTTTTGCTTGAAGGTTTCCGTACTATTGACGTGTCTGTCAAGTGTTTATTGTGAGGGACAGGCAAGACTGGATACAAAGTAACCGTAAAGATAAACAAGTGTCGGTGAATAGTCTCACTTTTACATCCTACCCAAGACAATGCCCTCATAAGTTCTATCCAGATCTGTGACTATTTGACACCACGATCGGTGGCGTATGCTGGCCACAGCCATGAGAACAGTCATGAACGCAGGGTCAATTATGTACTGGTGTATTCGACACTATTGTGGGAATGTTCGAATAGCGTCTTATGTCTAATATTCATTCCAACAGTTGTAAATTTTTTCGACACTCAGATCTGCTGGGTTTTTTTTTCCTTAAGCAGTCAGTGGGTGTACTATTTCGAAAGGTAACACATTCGCCTGAAAATAAGCCTGGTCACAAAGATGGTCATCAAGTACTGTAAATTATTGAAGGGCGGAAACAGGACATGCAATACTTCCCCTTGTCTCCAGGGGAGTCGCCCATGGAGTACATCTGTTGTGGAAATGCTCAGTTATTTGACACATTGTCAAATATTCGAATAAGAATGTTGTTACAAGTACGTACGCCCCCCCCCCCGCCCCCCCCCCCTCCCGAGGTTTTTGCGCTAGGCATACGTATTTTAAAGCCTTTTGTGACTCCAGAGCCAGAGGGCTCCTCCCGAAACACTCCTAACAAGAGCCTTAATTAATTATTTTCAGATTTTCTTTTTGTTCCCCCCCCCCCTTTTTTGTTTGCTTGAAAGGGTAAGGGTCAGAGTTGGGGATTCGATACGATTTAGGTTTGAGGATAGGGACGGGTTTAGGGATAGATACGTGTACGTACGTACCCCTAGCGAAAAACGCGTGGGGTGTGTAGGCCCCACCTACAAGTAACAACAGCCTTCGAATAATGGATAATGAATGTTCCACATTTGAATAATTTTCTAGGCTATTCGACCCAACATTAGTACAGATCATTGTAGACGAAAGACTTGCTTCTCCTGTATACCTGTCGTTCACTCAGTCACTCTGGCCCAATTTCCCCAAAAATATTATTTATAACTGAAATTTGAACGGAACGGCAGTTTCCCATAGTTTCAAGCATTTTGTGCATGTACGCGATGGGATTAAGTAAGCGTAAAGCTCTGTGTGTAGGAGAGATGAGGGTTTGCAGATTAAAATTTGGAGGAAACGAGAAGAAAGTGTGTGTCTCTATCTGTGGCGCTCCAGCAGTTTGGGAATCATCAGATTGTTCTATCATTGTCCCAGGCTGAAATATATGAAATGTTAACCCTTTGTGCAGATTTGTTAAGCTAACTTCCTTAGATTCTAGAGTATATTGTATTTTGTTCTCACTTTCATACTGAGGTAGTCTAGAACAATCGAGAAAGTTAAATGTGAATAATAATATCTAAATTTTTCATGTCAGCCGTTATGGGCCTGTTAAGTTTACTGGTGTCATATAAAACACGTATAACGCCTATAAATCGCCAGTTATAGATATTGATGTAGGTCACATGAAGAGCTGGGTAGTCATACAAACTGATCTGTGTCCCCAGAAATCGCCTGACCTTGTATCTCCATCTCTACAATAGAAGGCGCTTGTTATACGTACGTACGCACCCCAAGGGTTTTGCGCTAGGGGCGCGTACGCGTACGTACCTATCCCTAACCCCGTCCTTACCCTCAGCCCTAAATCTGATCCAATCCCTAACCCTGACCCTTACTTTTTCAACAACAACAAAAAAAAAAAAGGGGGGGAAACAAACAGAAAATCTGACAGACTAATTAATTAAGGCTGTTGTCAGGAGTATTTTGGGGAGGAGCTTTCTAGCTCTGGAGTCACAAACGGCTTTAAAATACGTGTCAACAGCGCAAAACACTTCGGGAACGTACGTACTTGTAACAACCTTTATAAGCGAATTAGCAATTTCATTGAGAAAAGCCCCACTTGAATCATAGACATGGGTATTTTCGTGCTGGCTCACTGACCAAATGTGTTTGTTTTGGACCAAGGTGCGAAAAATCGCAGGCTCTAATCCCGCCTAGGGCGACATCTCTCTCTCCTCCCCCCCCCCCCCTCAACTAATTCCTTGCATTTTTAAAAAGCAATTCCTGGGGCTTGGGCCTCGTCTGTGGTATGGCTCCATTATGCTGAAAAAAAATAGGACGTACCACAAAAATTAAAAGAAACCATAATAAAGTCTATTCATTCCAGTCTCTATGCCAGTTATTGCATGATTTCTGGATGCGTCATCATGAGACAGTCTCTACTAATGCGCGTTCACAGCTTTGTTTCTGTTAGTAAAGGTTAGAAGGTCTGTAGGTCAGAAATCTGCACCTCGACAAACTGGCCACGATCGATGTTTGACAACAAGTCACTTTCAACCAGATATAAAAGCCTGGCTGCTTTAAGTGAATGGATTGTGTTCTGATGATGGTATTTGTCAAGTGTTCTGTTATTGAATAATTATGTTATTACTCTTTACATTTGATAGTAAAGAAATGTCTACTCAGGCTGGGGGACAGTAATACTTAAATGAGCAAAGTACTGTCTCCCAAAAATGTAATTCGTCACTAACTTTGGTTATTTTGGTGTAGAACCAGCCTCCTCGCACTCGGGACACACCCATACGTGCTCAGCTCTCCGCGCCTTCACGTCGGACAAGGTCTTCTCACGAACAACTCCAGTAAGATGTTGATTGAACAGTCGTCTTGCAGTACCACACAACCGGCTCTTGACTCGTAATTCGTCAAATGAAGCATGTCAAAATATTTTAAAGAACTCAGTTTAACAATCCTTTCTTTCTTCTTTTAAAAAGACGAAGTTTATTCCGCGGAACTTATCAAAGCCATACACACTCATGGCAGTTAGGAAATTTAGTTGGTTCTGTTTTACGACATTGTGTTTATTAATAAAATAAATACGTGTGAATTCTCCAGACAATAATATCTTATGAACAGAAGACTAAGGGATCCACATAAAAGTACACTATGTAGCCAGTGGTACCAGGGCATAAAATAAATACGTGTGAATTCTCCAGACAATAATGTCTTATGAACAGAAGACTAAGGGATCCACATAAAAGTACACTATGTAGCCAGTGGTACCAGGGCATACTTATGTTTAGACTGCCATTGTCACATGGTTGTACAAATTATAGGCCTGAGGGTGTGGGGGAAGACACGAGAGTGTAAATCCAACATGCCTCGATTAGAAAGGTGCCAGTGGCAAGTAGCAGTGAGACCTAGTGTCCTTTGACAGATTATTAATAAGTTCTGCACGGCATGGTGGAAATTTGGGCTGACCTAACTAACAAAAATAGAAAAGATATTTTCACTGTTTGCCTTGAATGAACTATGTCCGTTGCAACATTTTCGACACCAGACAGAAACAGAAAGTGGATAAACGTAGAGTTTTCACAGAAACAGAACATTAGAAAAGGGAAAGAAATTTGGAACACGATGGTCTAGATGCCAAGTGCTCACCTCTCATGCCGGAGGTACCGGGTCGATGCAGGCACATTGAAATTTTTCTCATTATTTTCCTGTCCCTGATCCTGTGGCAGGTAGGATCGAATACCTAGTCTTCTCGCGTAAGGGCGAAAAACTGCGAGGGCCCGTGTGCACGTTGCGCACTTTAAAGAAACCTTGGCAGTTGGAAATCGAGAAAAGCAGGTCTAACAAGGCCGTTCCCCGGGCAAAATTTAAGAAAAAACTAATCCCTGCCCCCCTCCCCCCCCCCCCGAAAACGCCGAGCGGCGCTGCACTGTGGCGACGACGTTTCTGTTCCAGTTTGAAGTGGGCTACAATGACTCTAAGGCAAATTTCCCAAATGGGATCAAAGAAGAATACAAAATACAAATATAAATGCAGTGTTGAACAGAGTCCGCCATTGTGCATCGCAATGTTTTGACGTACAAGCAGTGCTGGTGACACGAATCCGGCAATACGTTGTGAAGCTGGTGACGTGCGAATTCAAGTCTTTTTGTATCAGTTTTAGTGGGAGATGTAACCTATGGCCTTACACCGGACCTCACAGACTGAAACAAGCCCCGTCTCGGCAGTTCGGGAACGTCATAACTGTCTTGAGCCAGCGGGCGGACAAAGAGATTTCGTGCATTTGAGTCAAGACGACAAAAGACAGACTTCGTGCGTCACCAACCTACTGCTGTGACTATACTGGTGAATTTTATCTGTGTGAAAAACAGACACATTTTACGACATTGCTGCAGCCCTTTTTCTACTCTTCATTATCGAGACTTAAAGGCATGTGCTTCACCCACAAATATAAAAAAAAACAAAACAAAAAAAAACAACTAATTTCGCTGTTTCTTCATATATTTCATATTTTACCCCACGGATCTGTCCATTGGGTTGCTAGGACATGCTAAATTGTAGGAAATTTTTTTTTCATCTATTTATAAACTAAGAGCGGCAGCCATCTTGGATTTTTATGATGCATTCTTATTTTTCCTGTAACTTCTATATTTTTGTATCAATTATTCTGAAATTGGCGTGTGATAACTTAGAAGGTACATAAATCTTTGTATAGAAGGGTTTTGAAATTCACTTATCCTGGCTCTCAAAATTCACTGGAACAACTGGCTGAGATTAATTTTTTAAAATTAATTTTCCTTCATTCAAATAATAATAAAACAAAAATGGATAAAGATATTGCAATTTTGCTCTATACCAATGTGTTGTATATATTGATAGAACATCTGTGCAAACTTCAGCTTACTTGGATGGAAAATATAGGGATTTATTGGGATTTTTCTGCTGAAATTATCAATTTTGAGAAAAGCACTGAAGAGTTCACAAAATGCCAATTACAACAATACTGAACATGATAATTATACCGATAACAATTTGAATACGCTCCTTACCGATGATCGTCTTCGGACCATGTCGCAAAAGGATTCATTCAGACACTAGAAATAATGAAGGGTTCATTTTAATGTTATCATTTTCGATTTACTACCGGTACCCATTGCATACATATTCGACCAACCACACAATAAGTGTATGTGTCCGGTGAACAAAATGTCCAGCGCTTTTACTGTCACAACTTCTAATCTCTGCATTTGTGCTTGCACCCCCACATACTTTTACTTAAAAGAAAAGAAAAATTATCTAAGTCGCTAAAGTAGCAGGGGTAGGCTACACTGGAGTGGTAACGCTGCAGAAAAAGGTAGGCTAATTGAATGATTTACTTTGTCGGTTCAAGGACATCAAAATACTCTTGCGGGTGTTGGCTAGTTGTTAGCAAGCGTAGGCCCATCAGATAACTCGCACATTTTTAATGTGCGGCCGTTTCTGGGTGAAATGGAATGTGTGTTGACATTTTTGTCTGTTGCAGCGGTTAATTAAAATCATTTTTATCACAACAGAGCCAAGTGTGAAATGGAGGCGATCACCTTCATGATTCTTGAAAGGGAGGCACTGGGTCCTCTGGGGAGGAAATTCAAATCTAATTTTAGCCAGTGAATGAATATCATTCAGGGAAGAATAATCAAAATGAATTATCCACTGAAATAAGAATTTCTTATTTCAATTGATTGCAACTAATAAAAAAAAGAATTAATGTCCGATTAAATTGTTCACACAGTGAAAGTGTAATGGTGAAGACAAAAAATTAATAGATGACGATTATAATGGAATTCGGCTAGGGACTCTGAGGACCACTAATCTACAGATGTCAGCGTCGTAACATGCCTTTCGTAAGCAAGATTTACTGCATCCTGGAGAGGTTGATGTCAGCTTTCAGTGACCTTGGCAAAAAAAACAAAAAAAACAATTTAATGAGAAATTTGAAAGAAAAGAAGAACACCAAGCTGCAGGAAAACTAAAATATCAATGAAAGCGAAGCGAAAGATGATGTCGAAAAAGAAATAAGATGAAGTTGACGAAGAAAGAGGTCAAAGGCAGGGAGAGTTCTCAAGAAAAAGAAGAATATTTACTTGTACTCATGGGTCATCAGTGCTGGTCGTAGTTTGAAACCTGGGTTTGTGGGGCAGGAAGAGTGCGGAGTGATACGGCTATTTCTGCCTGAAGTGTGTGGATAATTGTGGCCATCCGCCATCATTAAGGTCAGCTACGGTCTTTATCGGATATGCGGCTATTTGCGGCTTCCAGAGACATTTCCGTTTCCTAATAAACGTGCTGCTATATTGGTTTTTCTCACTGTTATGCATTCAGCCGAGTTTGTTCCTCTTGAAGGCACTTATTCCCTTGCTGTCATACGATAACTTCCTGCCGGTAAGGAAACACTCCCGCTGTATGGTCAGCGTATTACTGTCATATGGGACAAAACAAGCAAGATCCTATTTTACAAATATCTCGTCTCTGGTGGCGCCTAGAAAGAGTGCCTTAGCAGCAAAAATGTTTGATTATTCTATCCGTATATATAAACTGGTCTTCCATATATTATATTATGATGTTTACGTGTATGTTTGTGGAGGAGGAATGTTTATTCATTCATTTTGCTCCAGGGCACAATGAGAGGAAATCGTGGGAAAATCAGCTGCTGATTGCGCTCATGGACTCGAGAAGTTTCAACTGAAGAAAAGACGCATGCCATAGATCCAATTCTCAAATATCTGCTGTTCATTGATTTCATCTAAAACAAGGAAAAACAAAATAATAATAATAATAAAAAACAACAACATGACATTTTCTGTTGATCAGTTCCAGCCTGGGAAAAAGGTGTGATCACGTAACGGAACGCCGCCCACTGCCTTAAAGTGTTGATTCATGCCAATGTTTATCATCCAAGAATACTTTATCGAGTTGTCCATCTCTGTGCAGATTCTATTTTAGGCCCGGAATGAAAAAAAAGAATGCAATAATTATGACTGATCATTCACTTGGTCGTTCGTGTTGGTTTCATTGAACTAGTGGAGCGATTCTACCACAACCTTCTACATTTACTGGGGTTATTTATGCGTCATTCACTTCGTTTAGAGTGCAACTTATAGTGCGCCATAGCTGAATCAACATTGATTTTCTCGAAACTTTTTTTCTTTTTTTGTTTGAAGTTATTTAAATTTTAGTGTCGGTTCACTTTTCACACGAAAGCCCATGGAATTGATTTTTCATTATTATTATTATTTGTCAGACTGCAGCTTAATGTTGTTGTCCTGATTTTGAGCTCTCTTCCTTGTCCCTTGAGAAAAATAATAATTGGATTTAATTATAAAAAGGTGTTGTTACTTGTCGGTACGCACCCCACACATTTTGCACTTGGGGCCCGTACGTATACGTACCTATCCCTAACCCCGTCCGTATCCTCAACCCGAAATCTTATACAATCCCTAGCTCTCTAGCTCTGGAGTCACAAAAGGCTTTAAAATACGTAGCCTACTCCTTCCGCAAAACACTCAGGGAACCTGCGCACTTGTAACAATATTCAATTTGAAATAAATCTTAAGGACAGTTTCCAGAAAGCGGATGTTGATTTTGCTCACGCTAATAAATACTGAGGAAGTGCATATCCGTACAACGCACACAATTTGATGACGTTGAACACACACCGGAATACTATATTACTGACCTTGTTAATTTGCATAGATTTTAAAAATATGAATCGGCGTAGTAGCAAAACAATCCGACTTCTGCTCGGAGATTGCGTGATCTACGCTAATAATTATTTGAGTGTACGTCGATCACCAATGGCTACCCCAACCCCTTTTCGCCTGATTAGACAATCTGAGTACCGCCCATTGATACAAACTGACTAGACCCTCACGCCCCCAGGTCCATCTGACTATTCCATGTGTCATCACTTTAAATTAGTGAACACCATACCAAGTTTTGTTTCAGCAAACCTTCACCAGTCGCGCTTTTTGGTAAACACGTTGTACGGATATGCACTGTCCATATCCATACAACATGTTGTACAGATATACACTTCCAAAGACTAATCATATATATACATATATAAAAATATAAAAAAAGTTGAGGACGGTCGAGTAGCGTAAGCCTCAGAAACAGCTGCTGGATATTATCGCTTCCGGTAGAGAGAGAGCGTGTGTACTTTAAAAAGCCATTGTTTGCACAGCGTTGTCGTATTCCGATGGGACTTTTGAATGTTCGGTGCGTACCAGAGCCAGCTGTTCAGGGCACGCTGAGGAATGCTCGTGGATGTCAGCAGTAATTTATGACCAGTTGTATTGTGAGCAGTTGTGTTGGGAAGACTGACTCATGTTTTACAGCAGGTAGAGATTTCAGGGCATTTTGTACAGGGATTAAGCAAGTAAATAGGATGTAGGAAATTATGGGATAACTAGGTATATTGGAATTGATTTAGGAAAAAGAAGTGAACCATTTGTTTTAATTATACCCGTAATAACTGTCTGGATTAAATCCTAATGATTGCATGAACGAGGGGATCATTTATGATGGATGCACTCATCACCAAGGCTGAAACAGAGAGAAAGAGGGAAAATGGAGAGAGAGGGTCGGGGGGGGGGAGAGAAAGGGGAGGAGATGAGAAGGGGGGCGAAGGGAGAGAGGAAGGGTGGGGCGAGGAAGGGAGAGAAGGAGAGAGAGGGGGGAGGGAGAGTCACGGTGACAGCTACAGGAACAGAAGACACAAAGACACAGAGAGAGAGAGAGAGAGAGAGAGAGAGCGAGAGAGAGAGAGAGAGAGAGAGAGAGAGAGAGAGAGAGAGAGAGTGAGAGAGAGAGAGAGAGAGACCAGAGAACCCCGTTTCTCTTTTGAAGGGTAGAGAGGTTCATGGAATATGAAAAAACAGAAATGTCAGATAATCCCTTTTGAATTTTTATATTCCTGTGAAGGTTAATGGCCGAGGATGGCTTCAACGATTCAACACTTTTCAGTGTAAAAGAGTGTTTCAAATTAGTAGGGGCTGTTCTCTCCAGTGTCATGCCCGATGTTTTGCTGTATCTATTTGTTCTAAAGTCTTGTTTTCTATCTGAAATTTGACATGCCAAAGGTTTGCTATCTTTTATATAAAAAGAATATTGTTACAAGTACGTATGTCTCCCAATGTTTGTTTTTGATTTTGCTCTAGGGGTACATATTTTAAAGCTTTTGTGACTCCAGAGCTAGAGAGCTCCTCCCGAAATACTCCTAACAACAGCCTTAATTAATTACTCTTTCAGATTTTCTTTTTGTTTTCCTCCTGTTTTTCAGTTGAAAGAGTAGGGGGCAGTTAGGAATTCGATAACATTTAGGATTGAGGATAAGGACGGGGTTAGGGATAGGTACGTGTACGTATTCGCCCCAAATGCAAAAGCTGATAACGGCAGCCAAATAATAAAAATATAAGAAAAACCCTTCGTTACCAGTAAACTGTAAAAACCACTCCATGGATGTTTCTGAATTTTGGCGTGAAGCTGTGAAATATAGTAATTCTTTCCAAAGACGGCTGCATAAAGGCGTACCATTTTTGGCGAGCGAGGAATAAACCACAAAATAATGCTCGAAATAATTGAACGCTTCCCTCGCCACAGGTTTTGGGCCACTTGCTACCAACGGGACTCTGTGCAGTGGTTTTTATAATATTTCACCAACGGGACGCTGTGCAGTGGTTTTTATAATATTTCACCAATGGGACGCGTTCACTGAACAAACTTCTCGTTGCGCAGTGAATCTTGCCATGGTAATGTGAGAATGATTGTCTTTGCTTTCTGGTCTGCTTGGTCAGCTCCTTTTCCCCACAATAACTTAACAATTTAACCTTCCATTAATATGGTCGGGTATCATGCTGGTACGTTAAAAATTCATAATATAAAGGAATTGATTGTATCTGACAGAATTTCTTGCCTTGATTATTTTATTTTTTTTAAAATTATTTTTATTTTTATTTTTGTCAGAACGATCAGTTTGAACAAAAATGTAAATACTCTCATTTTACTTTTACGCATTGATTTTTCAAAAATTCTCAGAAAGCAGTGTTCAGGATATTGCCGATCGCTTCGGTGGAGTTCAGTATTACGTTAGAACATAGACAATGTGATGCTTTGTGAAAATCAGAACTGAAGAAAGGTTATTAGAATTAATATGTCACGAGTGGAGTGAGTGCAATTAAGGGGATTGCTACAGAGCGGGTGTAGAGTAAGAAAGGCTCACAGTAGACAGCAAGTTAAGCGTGCTGTTGTGAGTAGTAGTGGGGGCGGGGTCTGAAGGAGGCGAAAGCGCTGTATAACTATCACTGCAAGTTAGAAGGTCCTAGGGATCGGACCTGTGAATAAAAGCCCATCGGGCGGACATAAAGGGGAAGCAGTCGAGAAGACTAGTGAGAGTCTTTCCAGTTATGACTGGTGTCGGGGACGGGCCGCAGAGCCACCTCGATGAGCACAGGGGATAGGCCAGCATAGGGCCGGAGGCCACACATAGGCCAGAAGTGAGGCTGTCAGTGTAGGACAGTAGAGGCACATAAGTCGTGGCAGTCAGGCCACGGACAGGGACGTAGATATGAGAGTGAATGAGATACTATATTGTTGCCATGTTGATAGGCTAGTGAACCGATACTATGTTGTTGCCATGTTGATGGCTATGGAATTACTAATGTGTTATTGCCCTGCTGAGGTGCTAGGGGAGTGTTAAGGTGTATGACAATAGGGAGGGGATATTGAGAGACTGCGGTGCCAGTAAATTATTAATGTACTATTAAGACCCTGAGGGGAGAGGCTGAGGCCGAAGTGCCTTTAGGAGTAACTACCGGATTGTGGATCCGAGGGAGCGTGTGTGTGAGAATAAGGCCGTTGTACGGCAGTCATTTCAATAATATAATATATGTAATTGCGCTATTATATGTACAATTATGTTTAATAAATGTGTGAGTCTGATGGATTGTTCTGTTAAGTGTTAACTTGTTTGTTCGTGATTGTTGTCCTGTCATAACTTATTACATCTCCCAGTCTGGGATTTGTGACATTGGGGGCTCGTCCATTGTGACTCGTCCATTTTCGTAATATTTAGTTGTAGTTAGTTAGTAGGTAATTGTGCTGTCTTGTTCGTTGGATGAATGGACATTTCATGATATGATTTATGTATAATTATGAATGTATATTGATGCATGTATTGCTATGAAGAGGTATTAATTTGTATTTAAACTTTCCAGAGTGTGTGCGTGCAGCCTGAGGAGACGAGCAGCCAGAGCTCCGATTAAAGGGAGGAGTTTTACTCAAAATTTCAAAAGTTAAGTGAAAGTCAAAATTTTTGTGCCCTGGATTGTGGGCTGTTCCTTTAATCTGTCTTTTTCCCTGTTTTTGCTGTTGTTGTCGTTATAGGTTATACGGGCGGTGGCGCGGGTTTGCTGTGTTGAACTTAGTTTATCCTTTTAAAAAGGTGTGGTAAACTTTGGAACTTCGTTCATCACAGTGACCAGTTCTGTAGGGACCTGTATTTTTGTTTAGATTGTAGCGTTCTATCTTCCTCGTTGTTTTAGGAAGACGTTTCTCTTGTCCTTCTCCTCCCTATCTGTAGATACGTTCTTTTTTTTCAGACTCTGTTCTTGTTTGTACCGTGTTGTGTAATCGGCGTAGTAGGTTGCATTTTTTTTCCATTATAGTTTTTTTTGTAGAAGCTTTGTCCTAGTCTGGTTCGTTGTCCTTGACGTACTTGTGGTCCTTCTACTGAATTTCCTTATTATTGTCGTTTCTATTTTCTTTTATAATTAATAGTGCATACATTTTGTAGATATAGAATTAGTTTTGCTGTAAAGGTAAATTTCTGAATTGTATTCTGAACCGGGTATTGTTATATCTGGTGTGATCTCAGGTCTCTGGTCGTATCGTTAGTGATCATACCGACAGGTTGGTCGTCTTATAACAGATACCATAACCATAAATCTGTGAAATGGCGGAACTCCAACAACTAATGAAGTTGGGTAAGGAACTTGGTCTGGAGGGAGAGGAGCTACGCGGCTGGATTAAAGAACAGCAGGCGGATTTGCGCGATGAGCGTGCTAAGGATAGAGAGCGAGAAAAAGAGGCTAAGGCTCAGGAGGAGGAAAGGGAGTTTAAGCAACAGGAAAGAGAGGCTAAGGCTCAGGAGCAGGAGAGGGAGTTAAGGTTAAAGGAGATAGAAGCTCAAGAGCGGGAGACAGACGCGCGAGTAAGAATAGCGGAGTTGGAAATCAAAAAGAGTGCGCCAACAGTTGAGCGGCAGGTACCCAATAAAGGTGGCGTTAGGATTAAGCTCCCTACGTTCGACGACCGGAAGGACGACATAGACGCCTTCCTTTACAGGTTCGAGCTGAACGCACAATTGCAATGGGGGGAAAATAAGGAATTATGGGCCACGTACCTGGCCTCGCTTTTGCAGGGGCGAGCGTTAACATACTTTAAAGAGCTACAGCGCGAAGACGTACAAGATTACGATAAGCTGAAGGCTTTGCTGCTTCGCCGATTTGCGCGTACCGAGGAATATTTCCGGGAGCAGTTTAGGCGAGCACGTGCAGATACCAGGGAGGACTTTGCTGCCTTCGTCGCGAGACTAACGGAGTATTTCGCGAACTGGGTAGACTTGGCGCATGTGGGCACGGATTTTGCCAAACTGAAAGACTTAATGATCCGTGACCAGCTGTACGCGTCGTGCCACAAGGATCTGGTGGCTTTCCTGAAAGAGAACGAACCCGCAACGGTGCAGGAGGCGTCTAAGTTGGCGGAGGCATACCGTACGGCGCATCCGTCCAAACCAGTCGCCAGGGCGTACGTCCAAGATGCTGGGTACGTCGCCGTTGTCGAGGGGTCGCCGGCAGGACTTAGGGACAGGTCGCGTCAGCGTGGTGCCTATAGCGGGCAAGCCCAGGGGCAGCGTAGGGGCTATCACCAATCACCGGCATATGGATCCGGTAAGTTTGACCGAGCAGGAGGGCTAGGTCGCGGTAATGGCCGGGGGCGAATTGTGACCTTTGCCGATGACCGACGGCATGGGGACTCTAGTTCCCGTCGCGAGGGGTCACGGGGACCCAGGCCTAGAGCAGCACAGGGAGCGGAGTGTTGGACTTGCGGACGCGTGGGTCACTTTTCGCGCGAGTGTAGGGCCGCGAAGTGTTGGAACTGCGGAAGAGCAGATCACATCAGCGTGAACTGCCCTGCAGGTAGGATAGCGGCGAACGTGGACAGTAGCTCCAGTCCATGTTCCCCAAATAAATTTCACCATGCGGCTGCGTGTGCTACATCGAACAACGGAGGCGGACAGTATTCTAAGTGTCCCAGTTGTGAGAAGTTATTATCTTCCGGTGTTTTACCTTGTGGGAGAAAGATCCCCGTTATAAATTCATGTCATACAGGAGGTGGTCTTAGGGTTTATCCGGGGTTTGTTGGGGACGAACCGGTCTCGGTTTTACGAGATACGGGATCTACCGTTGTGGGAGTGCATAGAGACTGCATTCGGGATTCACAGCTTACAGGTGAGACTGTCCCGTGCATCCAATTTTCGGGGGCCATTGAGAAATTGCCCATGGCAAGAATAATGATAGATACACCTTTCCTTAGCGGGGAAGTCGAAGCAGTCGTTGGTTGTTTTCCAGGCGCCCAGCTCATCATTGGGAATGTATCACGGGTAGTTTCCCCTTCCGATGAGAACGTGCAAGCATGGTCGCAATCAAAAGGTATTGACTTTTGCGCCGCGGTCGAAACACGCCGACGGGTAGCCGATAAAGACAAGATTAGACCTTTGGCTACGCCAGCGGTCAACCTAGATATCACGCCAGAGCGCTTGGCGAAATTACAAAGGGAGGACCCATCATTAAACCCATGCTTTGGGGAAGCGCGAACCGAGAAAACGAGGAGATATAAGAACGGGTCATCTTCTTTTTTTGTTCAGGCGGGCATTCTGTTCCGTAAGTATGTAACGGTGTCCTCAATTTTAAAGCAGGTCGTTGTGCCAGCGTTGCTGATCGCAACAGTATTGCATTTGGCACATGATGTCCCATTAGCGGGTCATATGGGGATAGCTAGAACCAAAGAAAGGGTTCTTAAAAATTTTTACTGGCCATCGATCCACAGAGACGTGCAGGTCTATTGTAAGACGTGCAGTGCGTGCCAAAAGACGACGCATAAGGGTCGTACACCCCAGGCCCCTCTTCAGAAGATCCCCACGGTCTCGGAACCGTTTAAAAAGGTCTCGATAGACCTTGTTGGCCCCATTCACCCAGCGACCGATAGGGGGAATCGATTTTTCTTAACGGTCATATGTAATGCTACGAGATGGCCAGAGGCGGTTCCTCTGCGGACCATAACGTCTGAGGCAGTCGCGGAAGCGTTGTTTGCAATTTTCGCTAGGGTAGGAATACCAGAGCAAATTCTGTCTGATAGGGGCGCGCAATTTACGTCGCAGATGATGAAGGAATTGTTCCGCTTATTCAGCATACAACCCATCACTACCACCCCTTATCATCCGCAGGCTAATGGCATGTGCGAGAGATTGAACTCGACGTTAAAGTCGATGCTGCGTAAGGTAGCTGCTGATCGCCCTAAAGATTGGGATAGATATATCCCTGCAGTGTTATTCGCGTACAGAGAGGTACGGCAGGAGTCAACGGGATTCTCGCCGTTCGAAATGATGTACGGTCGTAGTCCTAGGGGCCCAACTGATGTTCTTCGGGACATGATGACGTCGCCATCATCGGGAGACGATGAGCAGATTTCGGTGTTTCAGTACCTTGTTGATTTAAGAGAAAGACTATCTGCAGCGCGCACTATAGCAGAAGAAGCGTCTAGTATCGCTTCGAAAAGAGCAAAAGACTATAAAGATAGAGGGTCCAAACTGAGAATTTTTAAGCCAGGAGACAAGGTTCTGTTGTTGTTACCTACGGACCATAATAAGTTATTGATGACATGGAAAGGTCCTTATGTTATTGAGCGAGTTGTTTCAAAGGTAGATTACGCTATCCACATTGATGGAACGAGTAAGGTTTTCCATGTTAATATGCTACAGAGATTTTATGAGAGACCACAGTATCTGTGTGCACAGACAAGACCAGAGGAGACTGTCTTCTCTATTGCTTGTACGGGGGTCGTAGACCAGTTGGACTGTGACGTAAGCGACACCGAGGCGCAGGAGGAGTTACAAATTCAATTGCCGGAGTTAACTCCGACACAAGGTTACAGGGACGTAAAAATTAACCCTGACCTTACGAGTTCAAGGAGTAGGGAACTTGAGACCCTGTTAGCGTCATTTCCGGATGTTGTTACGGATTTGCCGGGTCGCACTACGGCGATCCAGCACCAAATAAAGTTGACTTCGGATAAGCCAGTATTTCTTAGACCGTATCCGTTGCCTTTTTCTTCGAGAGATAGAGTCATAAAGGAAGTTGAGTCAATGTTGAAGTTAGATGTGATAGAACCATCAACATCGCCGTATTCATCACCCATCGTCCTCGTGAAAAAACTTGATGGATCGGTGCGGTTCTGTATTGATTTTCGAAGACTGAACACTATTACGGTAGGCGATAGGGAGCCTATTCCGTTTCAGGAGGAATTAATAGCTTCATTGGCCGGGTCCACGTGGTTCTCCAAGATAGATTTGACGAAAGGGTATTGGGAAATCCCGCTTACTGAGGAGTCTAAACAATACACGGCGTTTCAAACGCCCATTGGATTATTCCAATTTAAGGTCATGCCATTTGGGTTGGTAAACGCGCCAGCGACGTTTGCACGATTAATGAGATTAGTGTTGAAGGACATACCTAATGTCGTGTCATTCTTTGATGATATAGCATGCCATACGTCGACATGGTCTGAGCATATTCAGACACTAACAGTAATTTTTCAACGATTACGTCATTTTGGGTTAACGGCTAAACCCGCAAAGATGGATTTGGCATGTCCAGAGATAGTATTCTTAGGACATATTGTGGGTAGAGGTGTTCAGAGACCTGGAGAAACAAAAATTGACAAGTTAGTAGGGTTGCAAATCCCTAAAACAAAGAAACAAGTCAGAAGCTTAGTGGGAATTTTAAATTATTACAGAAAGTTCATTCCAAATTTTTCCTCCTTGTCATCTTCTCTTACTGACCTTACTAAGAAGGGACAACCCGATAAGGTCCAGTGGACGTCTGAATGTCAGACATCATTTGATAATTTGGTGACAGCATTATCATCGTCACCCATTCTGATACTACCCGATTTTCGATCTAATTTTATCCTCAGAACGGATGCGTCGGACTCTGGTGTCGGCGCTTGTCTTCTGCAGGAGAAGAACGAATGTCTCCATCCTGTATGTTATGTCAGTAGGAAGTTATTGCAGAGAGAAAGAAAGTATTCTGTGATAGAGCGTGAGTGTCTTGCCATTGTGTGGTCCGTCCAGAAACTAGGACGTTATCTCATGGGACGAGAATTTTGTATCCAGACGGACCACAAGCCACTGACATTTTTGTCGAAGAATCGTTCGTCCAGCCCACGCTTGTCTAGATGGGCATTGGCTTTACAGCCGTATACCTTCGTTATTCAACCAATTCCAGGAACCAGCAATCATATCGCCGACTACCTTAGTCGAGCCTAGGGGAAGATTTCAGGAGCTTATACATCGGAGGACAGGAACATTGACAGGATCTGTGTGAATGAGTCGGCTTTAAAATATTGACATTATAAATATGATATGAAGAATGGTTGATAGGTTGAATGGTTTTTGATTCTGTATTAGATATTGTGTTTAGTTAGCTATTCATGAGGTGACACACATAATATATGCATATTTCAGACCATATTGATCCCCATATTTTCCCCTGATTTCGGTATTTTATATACTAGGGGAACTGCTAGGTCAGTTTTTTTTAGTGTAGGTATTGCTCACGCTCACTCGTTGACAGTCATCTTGATGCGATTTGAAATTAATTGCATTAATTTTTTTGGGGTGGGGGATGATGTCACGAGTGGAGTGAGTGCAATTAAGGGGATTGCTACAGAGCGGGTGTAGAGTAAGAAAGGCTCACAGTAGACAGCAAGTTAAGCGTGCTGTTGTGAGTAGTAGTGGGGGCGGGGTCTGAAGGAGGCGAAAGCGCTGTATAACTATCACTGCAAGTTAGAAGGTCCTAGGGATCGGACCTGTGAATAAAAGCCCATCGGGCGGACATAAAGGGGAAGCAGTCGAGAAGACTAGTGAGAGTCTTTCCAGTTATGACTGGTGTCGGGGACGGGCCGCAGAGCCACCTCGATGAGCACAGGGGATAGGCCAGCATAGGGCCGGAGGCCACACATAGGCCAGAAGTGAGGCTGTCAGTGTAGGACAGTAGAGGCACATAAGTCGTGGCAGTCAGGCCACGGACAGGGACGTAGATATGAGAGTGAATGAGATACTATATTGTTGCCATGTTGATAGGCTAGTGAACCGATACTATGTTGTTGCCATGTTGATGGCTATGGAATTACTAATGTGTTATTGCCCTGCTGAGGTGCTAGGGGAGTGTTAAGGTGTATGACAATAGGGAGGGGATATTGAGAGACTGCGGTGCCAGTAAATTATTAATGTACTATTAAGACCCTGAGGGGAGAGGCTGAGGCCGAAGTGCCTTTAGGAGTAACTACCGGATTGTGGATCCGAGGGAGCGTGTGTGTGAGAATAAGGCCGTTGTACGGCAGTCATTTCAATAATATAATATATGTAATTGCGCTATTATATGTACAATTATGTTTAATAAATGTGTGAGTCTGATGGATTGTTCTGTTAAGTGTTAACTTGTTTGTTCGTGATTGTTGTCCTGTCATAACTTATTACATCTCCCAGTCTGGGATTTGTGACATAATATGCATTGTCCACAACTAGAATTCAAGTTAACTAGTAACTCTGTACAAGAACCGACAGTGTACTTTTCATAAAATAAGTGCTAAACGCGCGCCTGCTACTAATTGTTGTCTTGCAGCCATGTCATAGCTTCATGTTCAAATGAGTCTGCAATGTACTTTGTCTGGCAAGTGTGCTATCCCTAGTCATTCGTCTAGATTGTGAAACAAAGAAGATGCGACACAACAAAGTCACATGTGAGCACTCAGCTGATTTAGTCTCAGTCGATTGTACCAGTAACAACAACACAAATCATAAATTTTAGAGATGAGTATCTTCCAAGTGACCTTCAGAACTTGTCTTTTCCTGCTCCCCAAAACTATGTAAAGCATAAATACCACAAAATTCAACAGCATAATAATTCTATTGCCACTGGGAACAACGTTTTGCCTATGAAAGTTTTGATACGGAGAAAATTAACGCTTGTGATTCTTAGAAACTTCCAAAATTGATTTCGAGGGATAAATTTAAAACAGAACTAAAACGGCAAAGACAGCAATAAATGCCTCCGAGGCACTTTTAAATATATTTTTACTATGCCCAAAGAAAGGTAGCGAGGTTATACGATCAGCCAAGCGGCGCGATGTGTGCGCTTGAACCTCGTTAAAGCTTTAGGCAGGTTCCAACGAATTGAGATCTTTATTTTCGGAGGTTCGCTGCCGTGGGCATTTGTGCCTCGGGCAGGTTCCAACAGCCGACTTTGGCGTTTTATAACCTGCTTAACTCTGGTTACGTAATTACAGTAGGGTTGTCGTCAAAATACAATACACGGCACCACTACTGGTCAAGAACATAGGCTAGATACCAAGTTACAGCTCCCAATAATGAAAACTATTAAAGATAATCAGTTTTTTCCTTCTCCTGTAAAATTTTGATTTTGGGCTTAAGCAGGTTCCAACAGCCAACCGTCGATATGAGAGTCCATTAAAACCGGCTAAGTCACGATGTAGAAATTTTGCGTTATTGGCCCCAAGCCCAAACTACTGCAGCAGCTTTAACAGAAATGGGCTCAGTCCGCAAAAATTGTCATCTAAAAATAACATAGTCTGTGAAATAATGAGCTCAGTCAAAGTTACAACACTCAGTTTTCTCTGGGCAGGAAATCTGTGACTGAGCCCGTTTTCCCGTAGACTCTTCAAATATTTAACCATAAGATTATACCAGCGCCATCGTCAGTTGCTTGCGTTGTGATTTTCATTTGGATTTATGGAACAAGGAGGACAAAAATGTGTTCCAGGGGGAGAGGAAAAGAACCTGCATGAAGTGTGAGGATGATGAGAAATAAATTTGCTGCCCACAATCGCGCTTGAAAGCGAGCGCGTTTTCTTTTTACAAGCCCACGCTCTCATAGGCAATCTGAGGGTTTGTTAAGGGAGATGAGCCTCAAACTAACAGCCTTGTATGAAAAACAGAAATGAGACTTTTTCTTAGGTTTTGAACATCAGTTCGCTTTCAGGCCTTCCTGGGGGGGGGGGGGGGGTCAAAAAGGCTCATTTATTCTAAAAGAATCATTTACGAAAAATGTTAAGCGATTCTGGGTCATATCGTATTATTTTTCTTTCCCAACCATTTATTCATGAAGCAATTTTTGTAAACTTTCTTAAAATGATGGGAGAAAATCTAAACCCGTTATCTTTGCAACGCAATCAGGCCAGAATCTGTCATGCATTCTTAACGAATCCCATAAAAAACATCATCCTCGTGTAGTTCATTCATAGATTTCAAAGAATGTCTGTGCTCTCTTTCTTTCTTCGTTCTTTCTATCTTTTATGGTGGACACGTTGCAATATTCTTTTACTCTCTTTTTTAAGCCGTCTTTCATTTGAATTAGTTATCTGTTTTTCTCATCTTCAGGTCTCTCTCATCTTCACACCAATTCTTGTTTTGTTCTCTCTCTCCGTCTCTCTTTCTGTCTCTCTTCTGTCTCTCTCCACCTCCCTCTCTCTCTCTCTCTCTGACAAATATACACAATTGGCAATCTCCTATATTCACCATGACAGAAAGTTTCAATACCATCAGTTATGGATTGTATACGATAGCCCAGATCTTCCACCCTTACCTGTCCCTTCAATCCAATTCAGATAGCGGCGGAATAAATTATACACCCCCGATTACCAGAAACCCCCCCCTCCCTCCAACTTCCACCCCACCCCCACTGATGTCCATGCCCGAGGAAGCAAAAGTAAGACAGGGCCCCAGGTGGGGGGACATTTTTGCAAGGAAAGTTTATAAAGGCGCTAATGTCATCTTTTCTATTATTTGTGCGTGTGGTAGTGGGCGGGAGCCGCTATGTGGATGCTTAGAATAATATAGAGAACTTGATGGCTGACAGGTAATTCCCCCATCCTGCTGCACCCCCATTACCCAGTCAAAACACCAAAGAATGCAGTAACAAACCAGATCATGCCAGCAAGTCATTCACTTTACCATATCAAAGAGATTTTTGTACAGAGTATTTGATTTTGCTCATGTGTTTTCTAAACTCAGTGAGCAGCCAACGTAGATAGTATTATGATGACATCATTTTTTATCTGTTAGTGCAGATGACGCAACAGAACTGTGGTATCACCTTTCTAATGGTACGTCTTATAATTATATCGTGATCAAAGTATTCTAATTCATCATTTACATTATAAAGTGCAGGAAACAGCAGTGTAAGGGTATAATTGTGCTTTCAACGTGAGCAAGTAGGTCTGATTTGTGCTGTAACTATTCCATGTTTTTGAAATGTTGTAACTGGTACAGGATAAATAAATTTAATGTATATAAATATGCCGGTTGTCTGTTTGTGTATGTCTGTGTTTTATTCAGAAATTACCAGAGTCAGGGTGTAAGACCGACCAATTCTATACTCTGTTTCAATATTACACATGTGACGTTTCCATATCACTTTGTCTGGGCCGATGGCAGAGTGTTCAAATGTGAAGAAAGCAAAATTGCCAGAGAGACAAACAGCAAAATCATGAGGGTCGCCAAGCCACGAGCCTGAGAAGTCTTGCCGTGCACCGTAAGTGCCGCACTCAGTAATGGGCACCATAGGATAATGAATCAGAACTGTTGCGAGAGGCTAGTGTTACAGTAATGGCCAGTGTAACAGTAATGGCCAATGTAACAGTAATGGCCAATGTAACAGTAATGGTCAGTGTAACAGTAATGGCCAGTGTAACAGTAATGGCCAATGTAACAGTAATTGCCAGTGTAACAGTAATGGCCAGTGTAACGGTAATGGCCAGTGTAACAGTAATGGCCAATGTAACAGTAATGGCAAGTGTAACAGTAATGGCCAATGTAACGGTAATGGCCAGTGTAACAGTAATGGCCAGTGTAACAGTAATGGCCAATGTAACAGTAATGGCCAATGTAACAGTAATGGTCAGTGTAACAGTAATGGCCAATGTAACAGTAATTGCCAGTGTAACAGTAATGGCCAGTGTAACAGTAATGGCCAGTGTAACAGTAATGGCCAATGTAACAGTAATGGCAAGTGTAACAGTAATGGCCAATGTAACGGTAATGGCCAGTGTAACAGTAATGGCCAGTGTAACAGTAATGGCCAATGTAACAGTAATGGCCAATGTAACAGTAATGGTCAGTGTAACAGTAATGGCCAGTGTAACAGTAATGGCCAATGTAACAGTAATGGCCAGTGTAACAGTAATGGCCAATGTAACAGTAATGGCCAGTGTAACAGTAATGGCCAATGTAACAGTAATGGCCAGTGTAACAGTAATGGCCAGTGTAACAGTAATGGCCAATGTAACAGTAATGGCCAATGTAACAGTAATGGCCAATGTAACAGTAATGGCCAGTGTAACAGTAATGGCCAGTGTAACAGTAATGGCCAATGTAACAGTAGTGGCCAGTGTAACAGTAATGGCCAATGTAACAGTAATGGCCAATGTAACAGTAATGGCCAATGTAACAGTAATGGCCAATGTAACGGTAATGGCCAGTGTAACAGTAATGGCCAATGTAACAGTAATGGCCAATGTAACAGTAATGGCCAATGTAACAGTAATGGCCAGTGTAACAGTAATGGCCAGTGTAACAGTAATGGCCAATGTAAGAGTAATGGCCAATGTAACAGTAGAGAGTCCGCGCCTAGACGTGACGTCGGCGAAAGTTACCCAACGCGGAGGAATTTGTCCATTTTCGCACTATCTTGGGTCGCGCTTAGTTGCGATTCGGCTGTGAGAGTTACGAAAGTAACTTTGCAACTTTGTCGATACGGAGCTTCTGTTTGTGAACTTTTCACCTGGAAACAAGCTTTTTTTCACGATATGAATGGATTTTTATGACTTATTAACCTTTTTTCGTGCGAATTTGATGGCCATTTTTTTCAGCCCATGACTGTTGTGTTCACTAATCTTCATTTTTCAACATGTGGTAAAACCCGATTTCGCTGTGGTAGCGTAGCATCCTTGTGGTAGTGTAGCGCCTTACTTTTTCATGTTCGCATGGCCTTTATCGAAGTGGGGCTGCCTTCCCGATTCAGAACTTTAAAATCAGATTAATCTTCGTTCCGTAACCCTGTTGGTACAACACTATTGTGAACAAGACTTTATTCTGACAACCTATGAACATTTATGTTTTTTCTTTTACAAATATATGAATTTCCCGGCATTATCCGGGATAAAACTGTGAACCCACCCTTCCATCTCTCTCTCTCTCTCTTTTGGTCTAGAAAGCTTCCCATATTTTACAGTCGTACTTCAGATTTCATGCGCACCAGAGCACTATGCACTCATTTCTGGTAGGGAAATTGCGCGCACTGAATTGAACGCATATTAATACATCGTTTCCGGTGCGGTGAGCTTACTACAGGGAGCCAAAACAAAGATCGTTGTATTTTACTTTTTTACGACTTTTAATTTAAAAATACCTGAAACTTGAATTAACACAATCAGTCGACAGAAAAGCGATTGAACTGGATTTACTGACACATAAGAAAATTAATTTTATAACTTTTGAAACTGCCATTTAGGTTGTAAAGTCGAGCAAAAAATGGGGCAAAACTGCAACACAATGAATACCGAACAGCACGTAGGTGCGCGGAGTGTCCTTCGCTACGATAAGGTGTGCATTACGATGCGCTTCGGGTGGCTTTTGATAAGTAACTTTAGGCCAACGTGATGTCTATGCGCGGACTCTCTAGTAATAGCCAATGTAACAATAATGGCCAATACGTAACAGTAATGGCCAATGTAACAGTAATGGCCAATGTAACAATAATGGCCAATACGTAACAGTAATGGCCAATGTAACAGTAATAGCTAATGTAACAGTAATGGCCAATGTAACAATAATGGCCAATACGTAACAGTAATGGCAAGTGTAACAGTAATGGCCAGTGTAACAGTAATGGCCAGTGTAACAGTAATGGCCAGTGTAACAGTAATGGCCAATACGTAACAGTAATGGCCAGTGTAACAGTAATGGCCAGTGTAACAGTAATGGCCAGTGTAACGGTAATGGCCAGTGTAACAGTAATGGCCTCCGGGGTAGATTGTTGAAGAAAAAAAAAAAGAACCAGGAAATTGGAGGAGAGGGGAAAGAGAAGGAGAGGGGAGGAGGAAGAGATGGGGAAGGGGAGGAAAGGTGGGGAGGGGAAGGAAGGAATGATGGGGGAGGGGGAGGTTTCTCCCGAGCATCGCCGTGTACCTCTGCTAGTAAAGTAAATAAAATATGGCGGCATGTTACTTGCAAAAAAATACTTTGTTTGTTACGATCCTGGCATTGATGGACAGCAGAGCTCCATTTCTGTGTTTCTCTGATACTCGGTGAGACGCCATGAGAAACAGCCCGAGAGTACACAAAAAGTGGTAATACGATTACGGCAGATCGATGTATTGGAGTTTCGAATCCGTGAGTGTGCCAAATGTGTATCGACCCAGCAGCTCAGACTGAGTGCTTCGTTCTTTTTGGCTCAGGCAGGGATGCGAAAATGAAAATCTGTAAAGTGTAGAAACTGTTCTAGTAGTGGGCGACACACTTTCTGGCCGTTCGGATTTAAAATTCTTCTGGATTGTCTGAAACCAACTTGGAGAACTACTGTCATTGCAAGCTTCAGCTGCAGCAATATTTGGGGTGCTGAAATATGACAGAGGCATAAGATTCACATCATATTTAACCTTTCTTGGGTGATGTTGATAAAACGCATTTTTTGCCACGGTTTAGCCTGCAGTTGACGTAATCATTTACGATTTGAAGGCAAACTTATAACTTGGACCTTCAACAATAATTACTTAAATACTAACTATGGCCAAAAGTCACTCTTGGGGTATCCAGCAATCTGCTTAATATGTAAACATACAAGAATAAGTCATTTGCACTGAACGGACCTTTCTAAAATTTGGCATGAAGAAGTTAAAAAATGGTAGCGGTTGTTCGTGGCTATACTATAAGAGGACAAAATTAGATGCGGCAGAGGACTAATCCGCAAAAATGCGCAGATGATTGAACTGCTAACTAACGAGAGATTTAGGCATCCTATTGTGAACGCTATGCTCTTGTCCAGGTCCACATGCCTCATCCGCTTCCGGTAGATGTATGGTAGTAAAGGAATTATGATCCGTTTTTGGAAAGTGTAGGCGATGAGCAAGGAAGATTAGTGATTAAAAAAGAATGATACGGGGGAACGGCATTATGATAATTATTATTTCTAATGAAGAATCCCACTGGACTGTTTACAGTGTTGGTCACATACATATTTGTCTAACTTGTCGCACATAGAGAAAAATAATGCACTGGAAAGTGAACAGAATTCTAACTGAACTGCATTTTATTTTTATATTCTTATGCAGATTCCACTTTTGCAATCAGTTGGCAGTATTACGGCTATGGGACACCTGCAGAAATGCTGCTAAATCTAGTAGCCTGCTAATCCATGGTGTTAGGGTAGAGGGATTAGCAACACATTAAGCTTAATAACGTTTGTTTTTTTCTATGTGGCCCAATATTATTGTATTTGTATGGCGGTTCATATTTTGTCACGTATTTGTCAAAGTATGGTAATAAATTACATTTCGACACTCGTAGACATATCTGAAATACAGAGCAGTATGGCTCACAGTGTCTTTGAATTCTGAAATATTCCGACCAAAATGACTCCAGAGGAAGTTATTGATGATTTTCTATAGGAACAACGTGGTTCTTCTGTCATGTGGATGGATCGTGGTTGGCTCCGCTCTTTTAATGTTGGGTTAATCTCAAGGAAAATTGTATTTCAAACATAAGAGGTGACCTGCTCTTGTACGACAAATGTGCGGGGCTTTGTGTTGCTTGATTCATGAATTGTGATATTCCCAAACATCAATTTAATTTTGGTTCTAGGTGTTCTTTCTAATAATTATATTCGAAGTGACAGAGTAGCTCGTTCTAGGCCAGGTTCCTCCCCGGCAAATCTGATTATCAGTTCATTGCCAATGATGTGTTATTGGTGGGTTCTGAAAAGCGTTTATCTACAGGCATCTTGGAAAATCAGCCCATAGTATTTTTTATGCAAAACGTAGAAATGTCAGATACGAGAGACTTTGTTGTGCTAGAGTTTCTCCACTTGAAAGAGTTGAATAAGAGCTGGGGACAAAGGGAACGGGGGAGTAACTGCCACCAACACGCCACTCTAGAGGTGCCTGATCCGATCAGAGGCAGACAACTCAGACGAGCTTGACCGCGTCCCAAAGTTGCTTTAGTGTAGCTGCTCAATTTGGGGGTGTCATTATTTTGTTTAGATTTTGGTCTGGGACGGAGATGAGGGGTGTGTGTCTGTGTTGGGGGGGGGGGGGTGGATAGATAAGGACCAAAAACTCGGAGGGCCCGTGTGCACGTTGCGCAGGTTAAAGATACCTTGGCCGTTTGAAATCGAGATCAACAGACCGAACAGGCCGCTGCCCAGACAAAATTTTATATAAAAACGTGCCATACTATTCCGTCAAATCCCCCCCCCCCCCACACACACAAAACGCTGAGCGGCACTGCATTTTTGGCGACGATGTGTCTGCTCCAGTTGCAACTGGGCTGCAATGGCATTATGGCAAATTTCTCAAAAAGGGATCAAAGAAGTATACAAATACAAAAAAATAAAGCTTGATGACTATTTTACGAGGTGGAGAACAATAAACCGCTCAGTCACGGTGTAACAGACGTTTTACACTCTCTCTCTCTGTCTTTCTTTCTCTGTCCCCACTTTTGAAATTCAGAGTTTGAGGCACGTTTGTCCCATCTTTTGATTGGTTGTGGACGTTGGGTAAAGAATTACTGTCATAACGCAGGTAGAAAGAATGCATTTTGTCACTTTTCAAGACTATTCGGGGAAAAAATATTTTTTTAAACAATTTTCAGATACTTGTCACGAGATGTGGCATTCGAGTCTCAAGAATCGTGTCGATCCACAGCAACTGACACTCTTCAATATTCTTTAGAATGTTGCACAAGATTCTGTTCTGTTCACTTATTTGACTGAACCATGAGCCCAGCTTAACCTAACGGTTGTATGCTTTAAAAGAGCCCGTTGGGCTGTAGGGTGGCGATATTTTCACGTATTCAAGCTATGCATGAAACCAGTCTGCCATATATGCAACCACTTCCTAAATCTGGCACGCGTTCAACCATTTCCGAAATCTACCAATCATTCAACCATTTCCTAAATTTAACATGCATTCATGCACTTCTTAAACCTACCATGCATTCAACCACTGCCTAAATCTACCATGCATTCAACCACTTGCTAAATCTACCATGCATTCAACCTCTTCCTAAACCTACCTTGCATTCAACCACTGTCTAAATCTACCAAGCATTCAACCACTTGCTAAATCTACCAAGCATTCAACCACTTGCTAAATCTACCATGCATTCAACCTCTTCCTAAACCTACCATGCATTCAACCACTTTCTAAATCTACCATGTATTCAACCACTTCCTAAATTTACCATGCCTTCAACCACTTCCTAAGTCTACCATACATTCAACCTTTTCCTAAACCTACCATGCAATCAACCACTTCCTAAATCTACCATGCCGAACCCAGGTAACTGCATACACTTCATGAACTGGGCTAGCATCCGGGGTCTTGTGCTTACATGTGCTTGCGTGTTGTGTTTCAATGGCTGCTCACTTAGTATGTTTCAGTAGTTGCTCGGTTATGTTACGTAATTAACCTTCTGAAAAATGAAACCTTACATCGTAAACGAAAAATATAATCGCACACACAGGCGGAGGAACTACTAAAACTGTTAGTACATTTCTGGTCTTTCCATGCTATATTATGTTTACTAAAGCCGAAGAATATGACATAATGACGTGACCTTTTCTCCAGCGCGCTATGAGAAAGCTGCAGCTAATCCAGACTTACTCATGCTGTCAGAAACGTCTCTGAATTGTCATTGCTTACTGCCATCTTATATTCAGTGTATTTTCCATGGTGTAAAGAATGTTGTAATGCGCAGCAACTGTTTAGTTTCAAACTGACTTATCTTGAGATAAGGCACGCTTCAAAGCTTGGACAGGGGATTTAGGATATCGATAGAATCATTCTACAGGAAGAAATATTAGGAAATGATTTCTTCATATGTCCGACAGACAAGGTCTAGTAGTCGTTGACATGGCCAGAGTCTCATCAAGGTGTTGTCTGTATTGTTTTTTTGTTTTTTTTTGTAGAAAAGAAGTGGGGATGAGATCTCGGGCTAATGCCAAGATTAGGAATACGGGTTATGGACAGGTCAATGGACAGGAGTTAGGATTGGGAAATACAAAAATACACAGGAGGGGCACGCGACGCCATTATTCATATTTTTTAAACATCGTAACGATGTCCTGGAATTGCAGCTTATCACTTTAAGGCGAGTATCATACTAAGCCCGGTCAGACACAGTCAGCAAACTGTACACCAAAGACATAATGGCAGATGTTGAATGTGTCTGACCGGACTCAGTATGATAGGGTGTTCCTAGATTTACTCAGAAAATATAGGAAGTTATGGTGCGCACTTCTTGTCTGCCAGCATCTGACTGTGTCTGACCGGACTTAGTATGATACCTCCCTTCGTCCATAATGTACTAGACAAGAGTTTTGCGTTTTTTGTTTTTGTTTTTTTTGTGAAGAATTACGTCAAATTTATTCATTCAGGGCCCATTAAAACGTGAGGCTCACCCGTGGTTTAGTTTCTCCGTTCGCTAATTTACAGGGGACTGTTTAATTGAATGAACGAGCTGATAGCTTTTCCCCCCCCCCCCCTTCTTTAAGCGCGATGGAGATATTAAAACAAAAAAAAAAAAAAGAACTCTTCAAATGAAAACGAAAAAGTATGTGGTCTTTTGGTCCCAGGGAGCAGAGTAATGTGATCAGAAAAAGCCGGAAAGATTATGTTTTGGCAAATATTCACTACAACCTTGGAGTAATATTATGTAGTCGTGCAGTTTCAACATTAGTTTAACGTGCGCGGTATCGCGGGGATGTAAAAGATCGATCCAGCGAATTGGTCTTAGAGCACTTCCAGTCGTGGGGCAGCTAATTGGGGTAATGTTTACTGAGAAAATACAGAAGCGATGCATTCTGCTGGTAGCCAGGCAGCTGGGCATGTCAGTCCTATCTTTCCGTCAGGCCAATCGTACAAAGTGAGATCTGATGCCACATTCTGCGAAAAGTGAAAACGGCCGTCCACCTGGGGTGTAAATTTGCTTCCACTTCCAGCCTAGCTGCTCTTGTCCATAGTCTTGTCCGCTCCGCTATTTTTTACTGAACATGACGTATGGGAAACTCTCTTTGCCTCTCTATCGGTGAGGAGCGGGGCGGAACGGTTGCTGTGGACAAGTGTCCCAACGGCACAAGATTAAGCCTGTTTCGATGTTTTATGGCCGGAAATCTAACGTTGCCCTCGTCACTAACCCCAGCCATAACTCTAAAAGTACGTCATGCATTTGAATTGTACCAAAAACAGAGCGCGGGAATCGGTACAGTATTGCTCGTCGCCATCCTAACCTTGAAGAGATGGCTGATGTAGCAAGTGCCGGAAATCTGACAGAAAAAGAAAGAACACTCTGCCGAAATAACCAGAATGACCGCCTAGTCTTGACAATTACTATTATGCCAACACTATAACAATATAAATCCGATTATAGACAGATTGGCCAAACAATTATGTCTTGCACTTGTCTGTCTGCCGAAACAAAAGAAAAAAAAAGGAAAAATAAAAACAAGGATGAAGATCTGCCACAGAGGAAAGAAATTGAGAGAAAAAAAGGAAGGAAAATAATAAAAGAAAGAAAGAGAAAGAAAACTAGGGCAATGAGGTGATTCAGCCAGGATGTCGATGACAAATCCAAACATAACTTGTCTTTGAAGTGACTGGAAACGTATCGGAACGCAATCGATTAATCGATCCTTGCCCTTTTGTGGGATGATCGATTCGCCATAATGTTACCAATAGGACAAGGTGAGCACTGTCGGGAATAACACAAGTTTGTACTTTTGATGTGCAGCGTGTGTGAAAACTGCCAGTGTTGGCACCAACAATAACCATCTAGTTCTGTTATTGCAAGGAGAATTCACAGCTGAAATGTGAGGAAACGCAGCGACTTCCTCAGCCATTTTGTTTGATGTTGCATTTGTGTCTACACAGATTAATGTGAAAAATAATCGTAAAAACTGCGGTAAAGTGGCGGAAGTAATTCATTGGTGCAATTTTGGTCCTTTTTTCCCCCTGGACGCTTCAGTCTAAATGGCAGTTTTAGATATTATAGAATTAATTTTCTTATGTCAACTAATCCAGTCCGATTGTTTGTTTTTGTATCGACCGATTGTGCTGATTCAAGTTTCAGGTATTTTTAAATAAAAATTAGTAAAAATATAATAAACCCACCGCACCGGAAACGATATTAGTACGCGTTCAATTCCGTGCGCGCAATTTCCCTATCAGAAATGACTGCATAGTGCTTTGGTGCGCATGAAATCGGTAGTAAGACTGAAGAATCTGGGGAGCTTTCCAGACCAAAAAGAGGGGGAGAGATAGAATGGCGAGCTCACAGGTTTATTCCAGATTATGCGTGGTACCTCATCAGCTATTAAAAAATAACCCAGTTCAAAGCTGAACACGAGAATAGAATATCTGAGGCAGGTACAGATGCAGTGAAATCAGAAGAGGTCGATATCTTAATGCATTTGCATCTTGCCAACGTTCAAAGCCTACTATTAGAATGGAAAGTCATGGGTGTATTGCAATGCACTGAAAATCAGATGGACTATATTACAAAATTGCAGTTTATGAAAACAGTTTATCTCTCTCCGTCCTGTCTGTCTATCTATCTGTCTATCTGTCTGTCTGTCTGTCTGTTTGTGTGTCTGTCTCGCTCCGTCTCTCTGTCCCTCTGTCTGTCTGCCTGTCTTTCTCTCTCTCTCGTCTGGAATGATAGCTGTTTCTCTCTCGTTTTTCATGCCACATCATTTTTGTCCTCTCTCTCTCTCTCTCTCTCTCTCTCTCTCTCTCCCTCTCTCTCTTTCTCTCTCGTATGGAATGATAGCTGTAAACAACAATGCTGACGGAAACAACATCAAAGTTTGCATGGTAAACTGTTGTAACTCGACCTTTTAATAAAAAATGAGATATCTGGCGTGCAATTATCCCTTGTCAGCCGGCAAATTGTGTTATAAGTTAACGGTTAAATCCTGAAAACTAAGCGTTACACACATTGTTGTTTTTTTCTTCCTATATCGTGATTATTACATGTATGTCCGATGAAGAAAATTAGTCAGTTTTTGAGTCTCCTGAATAATTTGTTAAAACCAAGTTACGACAGTTTATCACGCGACCCTCCACATTATTTATTAATTAATCTCTGTAATGAATTAGACAAAACAAATACGTCAAAAGGCGTCAAGTTTTCATCAGGCCCCATCCATTTTTAATGTTAGCCCAAGGCGGTCTGGTCAGCTCAGATCGCCCTTGTTCGAAATTAGACCCAGGGACACAGAGCCCTGCCGACATTTGTGGGGCCGGGGGGGGGGGGGGGCGCAGTTCAGTCTAGTGGTATGTTATGTTTTATTTACGTCACCAAAGTTGAGATGTACGTAGGTCGTCTTTAAAAATTTGTAAAAAAAAAAAAGAACAGAAAATCTCTGGGATCGCAGTGGGGCTATGGACAAAGATCAAGATAGGCAAATAAAGAAACACAATGGCTACGTTTACGGCAGCCGGTGAACAGAACTCACACATTATTTCTTTATTCGGCTTCACCCCCGTTCGTACAGCAGCGCTTCCTTTCTTTCTTGTTCTCTATTGGGGTATGAGCGTAATCTGCCGTAAACTAGCCACTGCCATAAACAAAAACAAAGGTTGTATGCTGCAAGATGGACACCCATCCTGTTCGCCTTACCTAATGATCATGATTCTTTACACGAATATGTCAGGGTATTCACCATCGCTCATGTTTTGTTACCTTTGTGCAACCAAATATAATCACTGCAATATTTGTACTGAATATTTTATGATATCAACGTGGAAACTATAACGGGCAATGCTCCGGTGGGTCTCACAAAAGGGCCCATCTCAGACGGCCACAGGACTGTACAATGGCCGGAGATGCCTAGGACGGCAGACAGAGAGGATGGACAGAGCGTAGCACTGGAAAGATGGGCAACCTGATTGACGGTTGAATCAATGAGCAAATAAATTTGGGTGGCTTAATAGACAGATCGATAGGTGGATGGCTGGTTTTGATAGTTGGCTTGAAAAGGTAGAGGTAGCAGAGAGAAGGGGTGGACGGGGATGGCAAAGGTTCTCTGATGACCTGATCGATGGAAGAACGCCTGGGTGAGCCCAGTGATGGAGGGAGGGAAGGAATGAACGGTTGAGTGGACTGATGGATGAGCTGATCAATAGCAGAATGGATTTCAGTAAAGTAATGGCTGGATGAACGGATCAGTGGTCTCCAACTGAACGGAGGAGCCAAGAGATGAAATAGGGATGAAGATGAAACGGTGGAAGGAAGAAAAGCGTATTGGATCAATGGTAAATTAATGTTGGGTTACACTCCCGCCTGTTTCACCGGGGGCTGCAGTATTATCTCTTCGAAGCTGGGGAAAACCTGAGATCTTACGATACTTCTTCAGTGACCATTTGGTTCGGGGGCTATGAAATAATAAACAACAGAAATTCATTACAACAACAAATGCAGCACTGCGGGTACGAGACAATAACTAGCAGAATAACAATAGTGGCAGCGGGATGGACAGGCCCAGCTACACAAACAACAGGAAAACAAAAGTACACCAACAAGACAAGCCTCTCAAGCGACCGGCATGCCAGGTTGGATGGAGTCTGGCTCGTGCACTGGCACAATTTATGTAGTCTAAGGCTGGAGACACACGGGTTGTTCATCGTGCACAGTTTTTACTGTTCTTCTTCTTTCGTACATCGTTTATATCCGTCAAAAATGCGCCATCAAATGCCCAAATTTCATTATGAACAGATGGGTGTCGGTAGGACTATAAAAAGCCATGGCAAAATGCGGCAAAAAGAAAAATATCGGCCATTTTCTATCTTTTCTTTTAGTTTGCGTTTCATTGTATCGTTTGGGTATTATTTCTTACGCGAGGCTTTGCTACATACAACTTTTTCTTTTTGCCAAATTTTGACATTGCTTATAGCCTTTCTGCGATCCTCCAGTTTTTCTGTGGTTTTTATGATAATTATTTCGTCTATAGAAAGTACAGGAATTTTTCGACATTTCGCGACCTTAGATTTTTTTTGTTTTATGTCCATTTTCTAAAAAAAACAAAAAAACAAGAACAACAGGAGATCTTTCAGTATGTAGAAGAAGTATAACCAATGCATACTTTGACACTTGTTGATAATGCGTTGTGCGCTTATCCAGCTGTTTCACAGTTCCGATTTATTTTAACTCCTCATCATATATTAGAGCCGCCAACGTTTATGTCGAATTTCTCAGCTGTGCAAAAAGTGGAGGTTGCAACAAACAAGAACTAAATTCGCTTTCCCATTTTTCATGAAGGACCAACGTTGAGTGCTGACGGTGAACTAGGATGGATGGCCCAGCAAAATGACCTGCCCTGTGACCTGACAGAAGTTTACTTTTCATTGTTGAACTGTGCGCCATGAATTATGAACAATGAACGACCATGTGGCCCCTGCTGGAGTTTTAATTATGGTCCCGTTCATTTTATCGATTGTTGACTCGCCAAGATGAAACATTTGGCATGTGTGTGTGTGTTTCTCGTTGTTTTTTTGGGTTTTTTTTTTGTATTGCTGAATAGATGCTATCGTTAATATTCCCGTTTTGTGTTTCATAGAGAAAATTGGCTAGTGCAAAAACTGGTAAAACCAATGTGCATCAAAGATACAAGATTCAATCTGTCGTCTTTGGTGCCATTCAACTGACAGTGGGGGGCCAAGGACCACAAAGAACACACACGGGAACAGGGGAAGAAAATCGACATCCCTCTGCGCCATTTTCCGGGATATAATGTTTGTATAGGATGTCACTGCAGTACAAAAAATGGTACTAAAGGGAAAATGACATGCAATTGCAGAGAATTCGAACAAAATGTCGTTGTCTGCACGTAGCATAGAGTCTATCACATTGTGAAACACGATTTCAAGATTTGGACAGTTTGTTATGTGTCCACTTACACTTATCCGTCGTGTCATTCACGGACAACTGGATTTTGAAAGTGGCCAACAAACATATGACAGCAACAAAAAAGCCCAGCACAGGCCGTCCAGATTTCGTGTTTAACTGATGGGTCCTAAGAATTTGGATATTAATCAGATGTTATAGCATTTGAGTCGGAATTTGAGTAAGAATACATGTCAACAATAATTGGATCCTGTAACTGCAATGTTTTCCTGCTCAATGAATAAATTGGCTTGAGCTCTGTCGTGTTAATTCATGTATGTAGGCAGAGGCTCCCCAAATGCGTGTGTATAAATGGCAGGATCGGGTGATACTGAGCTAATAGGCAAGACGTGTTTGTCGTCAGTAATATCCCAGAGTAGTTGGTCTTTGATGCTGGCAATCAAACGTGCTGTGCGTCCAATTGGCTGAGGTGACATTTATGCCATATCATTGATAACGCTATCCAAGATTGCTACCAGATCAGCCCTAACTGGCTCCTATGGCCTTTACTCACGCCTGGCAGCCTGGTGATGAGCACAGAGACAGATGATCGATCTGACTTGATTGCTATACCAGAGAACTGTGTATATGCTTGAGAGATCTCCCAACTCACACCCACTCAGCTCTCCTCACAAACAACTTGTAATTGTATTCAGCTGCAGTTGACCTAAATGGATTTGCATGTAATAGAAATATATTGAGCCGAGATGGACAGAACGGCAAGCCAACATAAGCCTAAACGTGCACATGCAACTGTTGCGTCGCAGTCGCATGGCGTTTTTTGCAGTCCAGGCGGAAAAACAGAGATTGGCACATTTGCGAGACATTTCACTAATTTTTTGGCAGAGCTAACGGGAACATTAAACTAAGAAACGACTGAAACACGACAGTCAGTTGCACGTGTGCCCCTATTTTAAGCGTCACTGACTCCATTGGAGGTGGTCAGATATCTGATGGTAGAAATAATGGAGTGAAAGCACCTAGATTTGCCAGTCCCAGATATTTTTCGAAAGGTTCATGCAGTATTATTTGTTTCAATGTTATGCCCCTCGCCTGTTATTTTAAGGTGCTATGGCACGTTATATTATTCTTATCATTATTGAAGTAGCAGTAGTAACAGTAGCAGTAGTAGAAGTTACGATTTCATTAGCTTTGACTAAAAATAGTTTTAGAATTTAATCAGCACGTTGAATCTGATGGGCGTGCCTGCTTTGATTTCCAGTTGTCCAGAGACTGTTTACATGTGGCTCAGAACTGGTTTCCCATGTCCATCTTCATGAAGACCAAGAAGTCCGACCCCAACCACTTACTGGAACATTAACTACTATCATCAGAGAATGACAAACCTAAAAATGAAAGTCACTGTTTGATTCTTACGACCAGGTTGTTTTTTTTTTGTTACATACCAGATTTTTCGGACAAATAATTACACAGCTTAATTCGACGTGTCTGTGTCATGCATCTAAATGCAGAAGATGATGACCTTGGTATGGGTTTAAAAACTCCCCTCTTGTCAGAACGATACTTAGCTATATTTTTGCTTTCCGGCCAAGAGTTATTATTTTAATGAAAGAACAGTGTGTAACTGTAAGTGCAGTGTACTCGACATGTCATACCAAACTGAGCGTGTAATGATTTATTGATCAAGTTTGTGGTGGGGGCTCGCGTAGCTTTACGGCAAGTGTCACAGTGGCTTTTAGATTATGGAGATAGATAGCAGGGTACATGAAGCACTCTGAATATACTCCTGTTTCTGTGTTTAAGCTGTGTTTCGGTCGAGACGCGTTTTGTCCTGCAGTCAAGTGTCATGGCTGTATTTCCCTGACAGCAATTCAGCTAGTTGTTAAACGTGGACAGAACTGAAAATTGGAATGAGTGAAATTTGGGGAATCAGCTTTACAATTCAACCTTGCGTTAAAAACAACACCAAAAAAAAAACACGTAAATATCCTAAGATGTTTCCTGCAGTGCCTTTCACTTAATATGCAGAAAGCACTTTAGCCTGTTGACTCAAATGTTTAATTTTTTTTTTTTTTAATTCGAGGTTGAGTTGTAAAGCCCGGTCCCAAAATTTTACTTATTCCAAGCTCTAAAATGTTCAATTCAGCCACTTTATTTTTCAAAATCGATTCGATAGAATTCTTAGAATTCAGACATTGCACGTTTATAATGTATGGACTCACTGATTCTTGCGACAGCTAACATCGTGTTAGCTTAGCAAGTATATCCATTGAAGGCACAGTCTTGTATTATTGAACGGCCTACGCCCCCCCCCCTCCAAACCCGCCCTTTTTCTATCCCTGAATCCCTGAAATGCCACCCCCTCAACCCCCCCTCCCCCCCAACCCCGAGGAAATTTCATTCCGGTTAAGAGCCATGGCCTCCACAATTCTAAGCAGCGCCCACGTCACAAAGTGAGTGAATTGGTTTTTGACTGGCCTAATTGAAAAACGTCTGAAGCCTAAACTTCAGTGAAAAAGCACAGACGCCCTTCTCTCTTTGTGCTGTTGTCCACCAGTTTTCTCGATGACTGCATCCAATCAAGTACCGACCCTCCTGACCACGTGACAGATACTTCAAGCTTCTTCTCAAAACTTTCATTTTTAAAAAAAATATATATACTAGATGACCTACCGGGCATTGCCCGGAATAAACAATCATGTGCCACCCCCCCCCCCTCTCTCTCTCTCTCTCATAATATAATAAATGTAATAAACTACAGTCTTGCTTCAGAACTCATGCGCACCAGAACATTACGCACCAAACTGAACGCTTAATACGGTTACTTTTTATGACATGCACGGTACTATATTATATTACGAAACAAACATGCAAATATACAGATGTTACATAGCAATAAACATTGTTATTCTAAAAAAAATACATGCTTGAAGTAAACAACTTTTAATTATAGCCATCATCTTCCTTATCTCAATTGCCACCTTCCTGCCAAATTTAAGGCCTGAAGAGTGTATAGTTTGGTCAGTTAGTCATGCCAAAGGTTGCAAGTTACTGAAACATATAATAGATTTTGGTACAGTGACCAGGGCGATAGCACTGCAGTTTTGGTTTAAAACATGAAACTTTGAGAGCAGCTTCTTGAATTATGGGGATTGATTTGTAGGATAGAAACATGGTCAGAAAGGTCTCTGTCGGTCATAGTGACCAATCAAAATTATCAATGACTAGTAAGTCAGTGTCTGATAGAGATGCGGTACCACAGCCATTCCCAGCAGGTGCGCCCAGAGACATGCTACTTTTTTTTTTCTTTTTTAAAGTAACACCTACTGTCTGTGAGTTTTCATGTTTTCATTTCACAAAATCTGTCTGTTTTGTCATAGGCGGTGGCTACGTTTACGGCAGCCGGTGAACACAACTCACCATTTTTCTTTGTTTGGCTTCACTCCCGTTCGTACAGCAGCGCTTCCTTTCATTTTTTTCTATTGCAGTATGAGCGTAATCTGCTGTAAACGTAGCCACTGCCTTTGTCATATCGCATTTTGAAGTCGTTGATCAGTTAGACCATGTACATAGTAGGATGGAGATTATAATTACCTGCTAGGTTTACATTTCACTGTTTTGTCACCTGTGTATATTTTGATTCTAAGTGTAGTATCTATTATATATTTCAGTAACTTGCAACCTTTGGCATGACTAACTGACCAAACTATACACTCTTCAGGCCTTAAATTTGGCAGGAAGGTGGCAATTGAGATAAGGAAGATGATGGCTATAATTAAAAGTTGTTTACTTCAAGCATGTATTTTTAAAATATAACAGTGTTTATTGCTATGTAACATCTGTATTTTTGCATGTTTGTTTCGTAATGTATACTATCGTGCATGTCATAAAAAGTAACCGTATCAAGCGTTCAGTTTGGTGCGTAGTGTTCTGGTGCGCATGAGTTCTGAAGCAAGACCCTAGATTATTACTTTTATTATATGAGAGAGAGAGAGAGAGAGAGAGAGAGGAGGGGGGGGCAACACATTATCATTTATTACGGGCAATGCCCGGTAGGTCATCTAGTATATTATATCTCAGGATTAGCACAAGACTTCCCTGAAAAAAGAAAAATCCCTTAAAAGAAAAACGAATCTTAGTAAACCATAGGCCTACAGTTTGTTGTTGGATTGTAAACCCCCCCCCCCCCGCACACACACACCCGACCCATTTGTTTTCTTCCACCTTTCTTTGCTTATCTGCTCTTTCTGTGGATTAGTTTATTTTCACAATTGCCTCTCACTTAGTCACTTACATGTAGTCTCAGTCTGGGTCATAGTGATCTCACACTCTGTTTTTGTTTTTACTCAAGGGGGAAGATCCCCCCGAATGCGTCACAATGTAATTGTCGACTATCAATAAAGCATTTAACTGAATGTGTGGATTTCATGCATTTTGGAAGACGGTTGTATGCCTGCGGATCCATGAAAGAATTATTATCTGACGTCTTTCATGAGTACATTTCAGGCCTCACTTCCGTTGTAATTTGATTATGATTACCAAATTCTTCCTGGATCTATTCAAAACAACGTCGGAGAATCTTACCGGCAAAGCAATTTTGATAATGAACTTTGAAATTTTATTTGTGAAATTTGAATTGATGAAACTCTGAGTATCAAACACAAATAAAATACCCCCCCCCGCCCCCCCCCCCCCCAAATCTATCTATCTATCTATCTATCTATTTATCTGTCTGTCTATCTATCTATCTATCTATCTATCTATCTGTGTATCTACCTACTTATTATCTATCTATCTATCTATCTATCTATCTATCTATCTATCTATCTATCTATCTATCTATCTATCTATCTATCTATCTATCTATCTATCTATCTATCTATCTATCTATCTATCTATCTATCTATCTATCTATCTATCCATCCATCCATCCACCCATCTATCTATCTATCCGTCCGTTTTTCTGGCTGTTTGTATTTCTGTCTCTGTCTGTCTGTGTGCCTTTCTCTGTGTCTCCCTGCCCACTATCTGTCTGTCTTGCATTCAAACATTCAGAGAACAATGTACACTACTTCAACTCGTTCATTCATTCATCCCTGAAGATTACACCCAATCCCAATTACCAATCCCCTTGGCCATACATTCCTGCACATAGAAATAATGAACTGCTCATTAATCTTTTGCACATTTACAATCTCAACTTGACATGCATGAGTCAGACACAGAAGTACGCACATTCAACTCATAGACCTTTCCTACCCCCACTCCCTTTCCCTCCGGTACACATAAACTCACACTAACAGTAACATAATTATTGTCAATCAGCTGTTGCTGTCACATGCACTAAATGGAACATCAATGTTATTACACTGCTCATCTACAAGCTAGTGCACACCTATGAGTTCAAAGATGCCCAGCTGCGAGTGATAGATTAGGTACTCATTCTCATATAGCTGCACAGCCCGATCTGTTGACCTAGCTTTTATACGAACGTCGTGCGTTATACGTTGGCTTATCGTACTTCTGTGCTGGGATTCTCTCACAAACTACCCGTAGGATATAATTATTCCCATTTACTCATCTAGACAGTTTGTGATTATGAATGGCAGTTGCTAATAATCTTGCCAAATCATGCTGCCTTTGTCACCAGTGGCAATATTACCAAAATGGATAAGACACCTGCACATAAATCCCAAATGGGATTAAAGAGTTATACAAATACAAATACAAATAAAACAGAAACCAGGCGGTACGGGTTCAAACCCAAAGAAGAGCCTGGCGACGAAAAAACAAAAAAAAACAAAAACGAAGGTCATGAAGATGAAGATGAAGATGAAGATGAAGATGAAGATGAAGATGAAGATGAAGATGAAGATGAAGTCGATGTGGCCGGGGGTTCTAGAAGATGTCAGGAAGTTCAAGGCCGAAACATCTAATGAAAGAATCCACTCTTCCTCTGAAGATCGTCATCTGTCTCGCTCCACCTGAGGAGTTTCTTACCACTGTCACAAATTACTACAAATAGATACGTGTATTTCAAATATTACATTGTGAGAAAAACAAAACTAATACTGACTTAATCACAGGAAAGAAATTCTCTAGATAACACTCTGACACAAGATAGTCTTTCCTTTGACCATTCCTTTACGCAAAAAAAAAAAAAAAAATGTCCAGAACTGAATAAAATGTTATATTATCTATTTCATGAAAACAGAAAATTCTTGGAAAAATAAATGCGTCAGCTCTAGCTTATTAAATCATTTGTATACAAAGCTATTTCTGACATTCGTCGATTAAACTATTTTATTTTAAAGACGAGTAACCCGAGACAGGATAACGAGACGAATCAATTCGTCAAATTCCGCCCGCCGACTTGCGCGCGTATCATCGATGTCAACAGTACAACAATTGGCACCACACTCCTTCATAACTGAACGAAAAAGAGCAGCGCGCGCAATCTGTGGACATAGAGTGGGAGAAGGAATGGTTGGTCTCGGCATTCTGTGTCTCTGGAGCAACTATCTAAAGACATGAAGCTTTGCCATAGCCAAGATTTTTTTTCTTCATTTTAAAATTTCATTTTGCTCTTTAATTCAGGTTTTTAAAAATGTCATCATTTCTTTCACTCTAAAGTATATATTTTTTTGTTCTGTCTTTTATATCTCTGGATACAGTCTTTGAAATATTGTAGTCAGAGGGAGACTCATTTTAGACTCAGAACCTGAGTGTGTACAGGTCATCAACCGCTGAGTTACACTGACCCAATTCTTGTATTATGTTTATGACAAACCCAACGATGCAGACTGTGCTGACATTCAGGTGTGATAAATGGCCTCTCTCTCTCTCTCTCTCTCTCTCTCTCTCTCTCTCTTCTCTCTCTCTCTCTCTCTCTCTCTCTCTCTCTCCCCTTCTTCTCTCCCTTTTCTTGCTGCCTCGCTGTAATTCCTCTGTCTGTCTATTTCTCTTTCTGTCTCTGTTTCTAACCCCGAGAGCTTCATTGTTGAATTCGCCATAAAAGGAAAACTTGTCGACCACTTAATAAACAGTTCTTGCTGTGAAAAGACGACATCAATCCGGAACACTTAAACTTGGGAAATCCCCTTGAAAGTCAGGAAACATTCGCAGTGTTATTTATATTGGCAGGAGTTCTTTTCAGCAAAGACATTAAACTGTTTTGGCAAATATTTTGGTGGTCTGGAATGTTTTGTAATTATTCCAATGTCACACACCCTGGATTAGCTGGACAATAAATAGTTCTGTGTGGTCCAGTGTCGTGGTATGTTCAACGTGACATTAATTTGATGAAGGTGCTATGAACAAGATTGTTGTTACCTGTCCGCATGTACCCCACGTACTTTGCGCGTCGGGTACGTATTTTAATGCCTTTTGGGACTCCAGAATTAGAGAGCCCCCCCCCCCTCCCGAAGTACTCCCAACAACAGCCTTAATTCATTATTCTTTCAGTATTTAATACATGTTCCGTAACAGAAACCGATTTGTTTTCCAAATTTATTACGTATATCTAAATTAAAACAAAAACATTGAATGAGCAGTTTGAAATGAGGCCTACAGAATTATACCCGCTGACCTGGGCCTAGTACCAGTTTTGCACAGGTCCCTCATGATACGACAGAGTGTTTACTATGCATAGTAAAAAAAAACCACAACAACAGTACAATAGAAATAGTGATTATTTTTCACCGTTCACCTTTCATCTGGGCGCTGTTCATCCACTGCAGCCCTCCGAGAATGATTTCCATTCATTTCTGTCTGATGTTTTCTTCATCCATGATGTTCCTTCTTTCTGTTTTATGTCGTCTTGCCATCTTCTTCCTGGTTGTCCTCTTGTTCTCCTTCCTGTCCTTTGTTGTCATTCAGTGCAGCGTTTTGTCTATCTATTGTCATTCATCCTGCCCACATGTCCAGCCCAATTCCACTTTCGAAGTAGTATGAATTTTGCTATGTCTGCTGTTGCTGTTTGCAGATTATTTCAGAGTGGGGGACTTTATCCTGCAGGCTGATGTCAAGCATTTTTCTTTCCATTGACCTCTGAGTGGTTCTTAATCTGTTCATCGGTTGTTTTGTAATTGTTTACTACGTGGGAAATGCGATTTGTGACGGTGACAGCCACCGGCATTGCTTTCATTGCAGTTCCTTTGTTACAACTCCGTGCTTCACTGCTCGCTTGTCTATCTACTAGTGACATTGCCCTAATGACATGATAGCCATCATAGCCGAACATTTATATCAATACAGGATATTCTAGTGACTATATTGTTTTATTTCAGGGCGGTAGGGTCACGTTGTAATTGTTGAAGTGAGTGACTTACATGAGTGAGTGTGTTTAGTTTATGATGTTAATAATGGATGAGTTGCCAACCATTGATACGGACTGAAATAGAGTGATACTAATTGTAGGACTGCTCGATACGGCGCTTTGGCCAGGAAAAATGGGAAACCGAAATTGCAGATTTAGCGATTTGGATGTTTTCTCCGCTGAGAGACAATATTAAAACTTTAGGACACTTGGAAACCGGCATAAGTATTATGCTTTTCAAGTATTGTAGACTGTTGTTACCTGTTCATACGTACCCCAAATATTTTACGCCAAGGGTACGTCTTGTAAAGCCTTTTGTGACTCCAGAGCTTTGTTTTCCCCCTGTTTTTTTGGTTGAAAGGGTAAGGGGCAGGGTTACGGATTCGATAAGCTTTAGGGTTGAGGATAAGGACGGAGTTAGGGATAGGTACGTAAACGTACGCTCCCCTTGTGCAAAACCCGTTGGGTACGTACATACATGTAAGAACAGCATCTAGTAGGCATCCTTCAGTCTCTGAAGACCAAGGAGTTGCGCTCTGCTTTTTCTGGTACAGCGTCTGGTGTGGCTGGCCAGTCTGAGGCGGGAATGGCAGTCTCTGTGGCAGAGGGCACAGATGAAGAGTCTGAGGCTGATCTGACTGCCTGGGATGCAGCTTGTCTTCCTTTCATCTTTGCCTGGTGCTGCTGAGCAAGTGTCTCTTCCAAGTTGGAGCAAGCATTGTAATAAATCAATAAGTTTTGCTTATATTTACATTTGTCTTCAGTTGTAAGATTATATAAAAATCCTGTCTCCAACGAAAGAGTCAAATAGTTCATGCAAAATACCCTTATAAGTGTTCAAACAACAAAGTTTTAGCATGGACCTTCAAGATTTTAATGGCCCTAAACGTGTACAAAAACAGGGAGGTGGGGGAGTGAGGCTAAGTGTATGGAAGCGTAAGGGGCCGCGCCCACTATCCCGTTTCACCTGCTGCACGGCGTGCAAACGCAGATTTTTGCTTGCTTGGCAAAGAGTTTACTGTGCTGCACGCCAAGCGAAAGATTTCTTGCATTGAACGGGTGGTTAATTTTAACATAGTGCGCGCGGGGTCTAAACGGCAGAGAGTGAGTAAGGTAAACATCGCCAAAATTGAGCATACCATACTGTATGGATGGCCCCTGATCATTAATCATTAAAATAAATTACTCGAATTCCTACAAATAACGTCACTTAAGCATGCGTCCAGTTTTTTATTTGGATAAAGAAAAATTGGACCTTGACAAATAGAAATGAAAATAAAAAAAAAAGCATCACTCACTTTCTTTGTAGAGCTATTGAGAAAAGTAATAAAATTGCACTCCAGAATTCATACAGCAGCCTTTACAGCACACATAAAAGCAGACATTACAATAATATTTAAAAAAAAGCATAAGCAAATGCCACGAGCATGAAATAAAATTTAATACCACTAGTAACTGCGCCATTCTTCGAATGGTAAAAAACAAAGCTCACCACTCCAGACCGAAAGGAATCAGCACAAAGACATTGATGTCGAGACACTTTGGGTCATCCACATAAAATCGGCGATCAATAGATAGATAGGATAGTAGTACAGTAGTACACAGTGCACAGTAGTGCGCACCGAGCATTTTTCATGGGCTCATGTGTTCGTAAAAAATGATCTAAATATTTACGCACAGTTTTCTTGGTATGAATGAATGGCACTCACCTCATCTGTATAACACTATACTCGGTATCACTATCAAAGTTTTCTTGGCGTGGCTGGATCGTGAACTCTAGTTTACATTTCCGATAAGAGGCGGAAATGACGAAATTGACGGAAGTACATTATCACGTCGTATTCGCAATCATGAATTGACAACTGATAATTATAACTGAATTTCTGGGAAAAAGTAAAGAGTTTCGGGAAAAAATGAGCTCGACACGTACAGGCTTAATAAATTTTACATACATGTGCCAAGTTCTCTACGTTGCGTAGTAAAAAAGCCCATTATTATATGATGATGCATTAAACATAGTATGCATAATAAGGATCGATCGCTATCAAAATACTTTCACTGTCATTGGATGAACTAAATGTGTATTTATTGAGAACTGTCACTATTATGCGACTGTGTATTTGCATGGGTGAGTGCGGGAGCGTAGGTTATTGATGGGTAGTGTGTGGTTTGGGGGTAGCGGTGTCTATTAGCCTGCAGGCCTGTAATGGGACAGTATATTTACTATTCATAAGAACGCTTTGGTGCAAATGTACACATTAAGCTAGTTGTCCGGAAACGGAGACGACAAAAATTCATCAAGTAGTAAGCAAGAAAGAGGGTTTCCATGTGTACGGAAACGGCGTTTTTGTGCACATGAAAACATTCCTTCTATTTATGTATTTACAAGGTTTTTGCCGTTTCCTTTTCCGTTTCGGTACACATGAAAACCCATGTTAAGTGTGAAGCGTAAAAAATGCCCCCCTTTCCACCAACGTTTCCCCGTGTATCGCAAGAGGGGCCAATTTTTGGAAAGAATCTTCATTTAAAAATTCCACATTAAAATTTCGAGCAGCACTTCGCTTTAACATTTATCATCCCCGAAATGAGTGCTCCTTTCACTCTATGTGACACTCAATACAGTGTACTCATTAAACAAACTGTCCTGTGCGCTCGCTGCTGAACAGCACCTTGACTTTAATCTCTGCCGCCCATTAGTGCCACCCCACCCGCTTTCCCCCTTCCCTTTTGAAATAATTTGTGAGGTAGTAGGCTTGAGCAAGGACGGGCGCGGTTACAGTGCTAAATGGAATGAGTTTGGCAGACTGACCGAGATACTCTTGCATTTCTGGCTAATTGGCTTGAATACTTCCAGTTCGTGACAATCGTCACTTCCAGTGCTCTAATGCTGAGGGCGTGCGCAGGGCATTACCGGGCAAAGGAGCTCAATAAGATTGCATTTGATGCCGAAAACAAAAATGTACAGAACACGTCTAGTGGATTTCGTGAACATACAGAACTTCAACCAATAAGTTCAAGTAGGTTCATATCAGTATAGAACTGAAACTAATTGTGGCTCCTGTACTGCTTTATTTCATCGGCACTTTGTACAAAAATTGAGATAATGCCATAATTAATATTGCAAAACAAGGTGTATTCTATCATTCCTTCAAGAACTGTGAAAGGTATCTCACCCATGGAGTAGATTTTAACGTAGTTTTGTTGTTTTTGTTTTTTTTTACAATTTGTAAAGTTTAACTGTGAAACTTCGCAAGAGACTTTCACAAAAGCGCTGATATGGACAGTAGGGCAATTATAAGCTTATAGCTGAAAACATAAATCCAGTTCTAAGACACTGTCAAATATTAGGACATCTTGCCTAATCGTGTCTTGCACGTTTTTAATCTCAGTTTCTTCTTCTTCGTCGTCTTTTTTACGGGTTTATAGGTGTTGTCATTGTTACTCGGTCTTCGTTACCATCAAATTATTCTTTCAACAAAATAGTGCCAGGTACATGTATCAATCCGCACTATATCTCATGATATGGATTGTAAGTCATTTCTCAAAGCCATTATTATTGAACAAAGTAAATCCTCGTCCAGAATCATAGTACTCCAGTTACACGGAGTGCAGGGATGACCACGGATGTAATAATGATAAGACTGCATCTTCAGACAGACAAGACTAAACACACGCGCAGTGCTAGTGACATAGTTAACTCTCTAGAGCCCAGAAAGACATTAATATGAAATCAGATTTCAGGCGCAGAATTCTGCCTGCCTTTACCCTAGAACACTATTTTGCAGGACCACGCAAATGTATTCATTTATCACCCCATAATTTTAACTTCGTATCATGATGTTAACCTGTAAACCTGCGCTGAAATTGCAGTTTAAACTTTCAACAAAATGTGTCTCCTTTTCTACGCATCTGCACTAAAGAGTCAATGGTCTTAATCTTTCCTCATTCCCCTCAACACACACGAAACGTGGGTGGAGGTGAATAGTCTTGGGAGCTTCGGTAGCAGCCTTTGCGGTTACCACTATTTTCACGGTGGCTGGGGGGACGTCTATGGATTTAGACCTGATATCCCTTGTGTTGTATCAGTGGGTATGAGTTAGTGAAATATGACGATGATGACAATGATCGGACTAGACGTTAACGATTAACAGAGTTCGCAGAACGTAATTGCAAATACGGAAATACGGCTTTATTCAACTTCTATTGACAGATTCAGTTGTCAACAGTAACAATCTGAAACAGAAAGAGAACAAGGAAACATATATTGCAATAACGACTCAACAACGCTGCAACGGTAATGCACAATATTTTCACAACACCTTGATACACTGATACTGTGGCAAGGGGTCAGACATAAAGTACGTATGTCCGGGGGAAGGGGGGGAGGGGTGCCGCAGTGTGTGCAAAGCGGACATAGGGAGAGGGGGAATGCTGTGGAGGGTACGTACACTTTTCACATATTTCAGTCATAGTAACGAATGAAAAAGTTTGGTTGTACTTTTTGTTTTTGTTCGACAAATCAAGTTGTACGATGATTATGTTTAGTTGGCCGGCTGACCCGGGGAATACGCATTGGTCTTTTAAACTCGAGTTTCGATCACCAATGTGTAAATTGAGGCGCAGAATGAAATTTCTTGTCATACTTTTTAATTCTACTCTAAGAAAATGCGTTGTTGTCGTGTTTTTGTTAGGCTGAAAATGCCGAAACAAGTTTTTCTGTTCAACTCAGTTGTGGCTCAAAATCAACGAAAGTATTAAAACTATAGCGAACTTCAAGACTTTTAAAACATCTCCACGTACACCTTTACATCTTTCTATGCGTAATTGATATTCTATACAATCTGAGGCATAGGGGCTTAAAAGGCCTTTTCATGATTCATTGGAAGCCTTACTTCATTTATAATGATGACAATCATGGTTATAATGAAACGGTCCAAATATTTGACGCAAAAGGCCTCTTTATGGTTTAGAACACTGATGCCTTGACATGGACATTCAATATTTTAATAGTCGTACTCTCGCACGGGGGAGAGGTGGGGGGGGGGAAGCCTATGAAAGGGGGCTGGAGGATCAGAACTGGCCAATATCGAGTGTAACATACTCTATGAACCGCCCAGTTCCCAACAGATACTGTGTGTGAAACAATGTCAGTTCCGGCCACAAGGCAATGACACGCTTTCAGACAAGCAGACTACGCCAACCAAAATTATCAGGAATTACTGACAGAATTAATAAACTATGACGTGAAAGAGCCCCAGTCTCATGTTGGTTTATAATTATTACTATTAAATTTCATCGTGAAAAAGAGCGACACTGGACGTTTCCAAATCTTTATATCTTATTATAAAAAAAAATAGTGGCGGGAGTAATTCAGTGTGGTGCAATTTTGACCCGTTTTTTGCTCGACACTACAGCCTAAATGACAGTTTCAAAAATTATAAAATTAATTTTCTTAGGTGTCAACTAATCCAGCCCAATCGCTTTTGTATCGGCCGATTGTGTTGATTAAAGTTTCAAGTATTTTGAAATAAAAGTCGTAAAAATGTAAAATACAATGATCTTTGTTTTGGCTCCCTGTAGTACCCTCACCGCACCGGGAGCGATGTATTAATACGCGTTCAATTCGGTGCGCGCAGTTTCCCTACCAAGAAAGAGTGCATAGTGCTCTGGTGTGTACGAAATCTGTAGCGAAGCTGTAGAATATGGGAAGTTTTCTAGACCAAAAAAAGAGAACGGTGGGTTCACAGGTTTATCCCGGATAATGCCAGGAACTTCATCTAGTTGCCTTAAGAATAATTATAAAGACAGCTCCCGAAATGTAAAGTTAATGCGCTAGTTGAAAGGAAGATGTAAGAATTTGTAACGTACAGTAATATGTATGTAATATCATGTGATCATGGGACGCCAAACATTGAAATAATATTTTCTGCTTCACACACGGGAAAGTGTTACATAGAAACTGTCGTTATCATTTTTGTACAAAATGCTGAGCAAACGATTAGTACAACATTCAACCAGGATGTGCGGTGTCTGTTTGTTTTGTGTGTGTGTGTCCATGTGGAATAACGCCGCTGTTCACTTGTCGAGTTCACCGACCTTGAAACAGCTGACAATCGAGTTCATTGTTCACACCAGACTGGAGGCCACAGAAACAAAAGTGCATCAGCTGACCCGTTTATTGTTATCTGTTTAATGTCCAGGCCAGGTGTTACCACTGAAAACAGAACAGTCACTGCTCGCTGAACACTCGTAAACTTGTAGTGTCAGATCCAGTTAGCGCCCGTTACACAATATACTAATTTTAAGAAGAGAAATAAGATAAGATAAGATAAGATAAGATAAATTTTATTCGTCCTTGTACAAGGAAATTTGTTTTGATCATTGAATACATAGCAATACAGTTACAGAAGCAGAAAGTATGATACATAGCGCGCACACACACATATATACTATGCTTGCATAGGAACAGTTATTCCCATGGGTTTTCGGTTGGCACAGTTGTCCTCGTGAGTTTGAGGTTGGGTTGGGCTGGTATTGTTTAGGATGGAAGAAGCCAAACTGTGATTTTATGGACCACACGGACTTTGGCGAAGCACTCTCCCTCCCCCCCCCCCCCCTCCTGAAAAAAGGTATTTCCAGGCATCAACCTAGGCAATGCCGCTCTGAGCCTAAATCAAGCCCTGCCGCTGACCCTAACCCTAACTTATAGGGTCGAGAAGATCCCTAGTGACAACTGCCCTACCGAAACATTTCATTTCTGACTATGACGGGGCGAAGGTCTACATTCTAAATTGAGATCCTTTCTAAACCACTTTGCATGGCTGTTTCCATGTACAGAGATGACTGGCTAGGACTGTTGACGGACCAAGCTGGTAACTCCCGAATATCATACACTATAGCATTAAAAAAAAACACCAATTCCCGAATATCATTATTCACCCCAAGCATACGAAAACAGCATTTTATCAGCAGGAAGTCAGTTTCATGGCAGTGAAATATTCCGTGACAATGCATTTCAATGCAATGTAAGTTAAATTGCCGCGTGTCACGCCCGAACAAAGATCAATGACTCAGGCATTACAATGCGTAGGTCCATGTGCGATCAGTGGTGTCTCTCCAATGCTCAAGGGCATCGTCCTGAAGACCTGACCTCGCTGACGAAGAATTTCCCTTGGTTTTATTCTCAGTACCAAATCCCTACATTGTCACAGTTTTATTGAACTTTAGACAAGAACTAGAACGTTCTTCAAGATGAGGAAACTGGCGGCGTGTGGGAGGGGGCGAATGAGGAAGTCAGAGAAAAATTCACGTCGTGTCGAGTACGGCCAGACTAAACACAGTTTCCTTGTCAGCCTCAAGGTATTTCTTAAACGCGGCGTGGATTTTTGGGGTTAGAGATAATTCACATCAGGGATTCCCTCCCCCCCCCCCCCCTTTTTTTTTGGGTCCTGTTTACGCCTGGTAACTTTTCCAAAGTAAATTTACCCCCAGCCTGTTTTGTTCTATATTTCCTTTTTCCTAGAGTTTCTTTCTCCTCCAATACGACTATTACATTGGCAAACGAGGAAATTCAAAAGTATAAAACACAGATCTTGAAGTCCAAAACCGTAGAAAGAAATTTGTCAAAACCGTAGAAAGAAATTAATTTTGTCAAAACCCGTAGAAAGAAATTTGTCAAAACCGTAGAAAGAAATTTGTCAAAACCGTAGAAAGAAATTTGTCAAAACCGTAGAAGGAAAAAAGTGTTTTGTTTGTTTGTTTGTTGTTTTTTTTCACAAACTTTGGCTACTTCAAATTTTCTTCTCAACTTCAGATTTTAGAGAAAAAATGAATTTTAAAAAGAAAAACATACACAAATCCAAAATCAGCAATTAATTTACAATCCACGTAGGGCGAAATGTACCCCCTGGGGATAATAAATTTACCCCGGGTTGGGAACGCCTGATGTGCATGCTACACGTTTTGTTTTTGTCTTTAATGTGGGTATCTTCTGTTTGGTGTCATAATTACAGGATAAGATGCATGTTTTGAGAACATCTGCGTCTGAATAAAAAGCATTGTGTTCTCCCCACTGTGTTAATAACTGTTGAACCTGCTACCACCGCGTCCGGTCATTGACACGGACATTCCTAATAACTTGTACTATGGCAGCAATAAGAGTCCGTCCGGAGTTTGAGACGGTCATGTTACTCTTTTTGGCATCGACATTTTTCTGAAAACTTTAAACGAAAAATATTTTTAACACATTATTATTTTTTTAAAAGTTCGTGTTAGATCGACACACAACGTTTTGTGTGTGACTGCGTGTCTTCTCAAAACTGTTCCGGTAAATATGTTTTATACCGTTCCTTTTCCTCGCTAGGTTTTTATTTGTGAAATGTTTAATAGATCGAGCTTTGAGAATCAGGAAAAACACCCAAAGCCCGGGAAAGGCGCAAAACGGCTGTTATCGTGCCATCGCGCCGTTAAACCCCAACTCACAACTCCAACGCGGCTGCCCTAGTTTTGTTTTATTATTTTGTTTGGTTGTTGTTTCTTCTTTACTATAATAATTAAATGACCAAAATTATAGTTACACTGCTGTTATTTTGTAATGCTTTTTCTAGATACAATTGACATTCCTTAAGACAGGCCACTCGCACTGCTGTTGCAAGTCCCCCATACCGCTATAGTTAACACAAATCTTTCCCGAGAGAACGGGAAATAATGAGAATTGTAAAATGCATTTACAAGAAAATGCCACCCAATACTTTACATTTGTGAGTGTGCATGAGAAAACCCACAATATGTCGAAAACATGACATTTTGAGTTCTGTGCATATAATAAAAGACAAGACATTCCTGATAAATTGAAGTCAGTGACACCCCTAAAACAAGATTTTGAGAAAACGGCATTTAATCCTAAAAGTGGCAATAGCTAATTGACCCATTAATATTGGAGTGATTGCTGTTAGGAGACCGTAGTCTAATAACTAAGCCGGTATAGAGATCATAGTGAGTAGTGTTCACTGCTCATCTACAGTTTACCCTGTAACATGCCACGGTCCCCTAAACAACAGCCAAGTCGGAAGCTTTTGGATCTTGTTAGGAGACCATAGTCTAATTACAAAGCCTTTATAGAGATCATAGTGTTCACTGCGCATCTACAGTTTACCCTGTAACATGCCACGGTCCCCTAAACAACAGCCAAGTCGGAAGATTTTGGATCTTGTTAGGAGACCATAGTCTAATTACAAAGCCTTTATAGAGATCATAGTGAGTAGTGTTCATTGCTCGTCTACAGTTTACCCTGTAACATGCCACGGTCCCCTAAACAACAGCCAAGTTGGAAGTTTGTGTCGGACCCATATTTTCACTTCAAAGCCGTTTTTCTCAAAATCAGCTCTTTCGACATATTGTGGGTTTTCTCATGCACACTCACATTTGGCCAACTGCGGAGATTGGACCACACTCGGGTCTACGTTATTTCCTGTGTGTTCATTCTTCTACTATTACTATCACGACCACCACTACCCTCTTACTACACTACCACTACTGCGACTGCTGCTACTCGACCCCTGCTACCACTACCACTGCTACCACAACTGCTGCTATACTACTGCTACCATTACTACCACTATTTATATTACTCCTACTGCTCTACTCCCTACTACTACTACCACTACTACTTTTATCACCGACTTATTACTACCACTACTGCTGATACTAATGCTAATTCTACTTCTACTACGGCTACTATCGAGTGTACGTGTTTTACAGACGGCCCCTATGAAATCTATGATGTGGTAGCTGTCACACTGATTATGATACCCATAAAGAGAGTCCGGCATCAAATGAATATTGTAATCACCGTACTAGTCCACAGACCAGGCTAAGCCCTGACTTTGACGCGCGGGGAATTAAAAGACATTATTCTGGGAGCCGGCTCCGAGTACGGAAATCAATATTTACACAAACGCCTACCCAAGCCTCTTCTTTCTCTCACTCACGCTCCACATCTTCATATTCCCTCTGTCGCTTCTTCTTCACCATGCCAAGCCTGCTTCTTTCTGTTGTATGTTACATTTTTACCGCTTTAAGCTTGCACTGCATTGTATCTTGGCATTGTTTTCAATCCTTGGTTGTTAGACTTTTTTGTTCGTTTTCTTTCTTGCCCAAGCAATTAAACATTGCATTGTAAGTGTTCATTTTGTCATGTTTTCCTTACTTTCTTTGCTGGCATGTACATTCTGTAGTACATTGCTCGGAGCATGGCAACATCTATCTATCTATCTATCTATCTATCTATCTATCTATCTATCTATCTATCTATCTATCTATCTGTCTATCTATCTATCTATCTATCTATCTATCTACTGTCTGTCCGTGTGTCTGTTTGTCTGTTTGTCTGTCTATCTATTTGTCTGTTTGTCTGCCTGTCTGTCTGTCTGTCTAGCTATCTATCTATCTATCTATCTTGTGTGGTGTATCTGTCTGCTGTCTGTCTGTCTAGCTATCTATCTATGTCTATCTATCTCTCTATCTATCTTGTGTTTGTCAGTCTGTCTGTTTGTGTCCGCTCAATTCACATCACATTTTGCAGACAACTTACTCGTTCGCTTTCTTTGATCAGAATATATCTCCTCTTACTCTGTGGCATCGGACCCGGTGACTGCAGGCTAATTCTTCTTCCTGAAAGCGTTTATTTTCTTACAGTACGTGTCCGTGAGATGGCCAGGGGCAGTCTATTATTGCTTGTCTTCCTAACTCCGGCGTACTGCTGGTTAATGCATGGGATGGGTGATATACAAAACCTCTACTGTCCGATCTGGACTTACATGTAATACTGTTAGATGAATGACGGATCTGTCAATTTAAGTTTGACGAAAAAAAAAAAAAATCATTGTTGGTGCGTATCAGTATTCCAAGGATTTGGAAGTCTAAAATCCCTGGAGATGTATAGAAACTTTTCATTATTTTTAAAGTCTCAACAGTTTGAATTCAACAGGCGTGAACCATCTTAAGTTGTGTTTTCATGTGTACGGAAACTGCAACCGAAACGTCAAAAATCCATCAAGTAGTGAAAAAGAAAGAGTGTTTCCATGTGTACGGAAACGGCGTTTCCGTGCACACGAAAAATACTTTCTATTTCACTACTTAAAGGTTTTTTGACATTTCCGTTGCCGTTTCAGTGCGCATGAAAATACAGCTTAAGATGATCATTTCACTTTCATCAAATTATGGGGCATTTTTTCCCCCTATCCATCACCATGTCAAATTTGTTTATACAGCCCCTTGGCTGAATATATTCTGTGCTCTAGAATCTCCGTCTATAAACCTGTGTGAACGATTCATTGCCACTAGTAACAATAGCATTCGCACGACCTACTAACTGCCATCGCTGTAACACAATATATGGGCCCTATAATTATTTACATCTCTATCTCCGACACGACTTTCGCCATAGACATCCAACTTTTCAGACTAGACATTCATTTCATGTGCCTGAACCTTCCCCACAGACATTCAACTTTTTGAACTAGACGTTTATTTCAGGTGTCACAACCTTCCCCACAGACATTCATTTTTTCAACTAGATGTTTATTTCAGGTGTCATAACCTTTCCCCACAGACATTCAACTTTTCAAACAAGACGTTTACTCTTGAGTGCCACAACTTTTATTAAGTAGGCAATTCAACTTTTGAAACTAGACTTTTCTTTCAGGATAGACAAATAGGCCTACCACCAAACCTGACCTGGGGATGTAAATAAACCCCTGGCTTCTTCCCAGCTCTCTCCCCCCCCCCCCCCCCCCAATCAGACTGGCCTTTCATTGGATGGAGGGGTTGAAATGGAGACATGTGACTGCGAGTTTCATATTAGATTTGGCATAGGCTACAACCCCCAAATTCCCAGTGTTCCCTACTTGATTAGCTGTTACCCAGTTCTACATTTCAAACACAATCCAATTGATCAAGAACTTTTACTGATAAATACTTAAATTTTGCTATTCATTTGACTATTTTGAAATCAGATTTGCATGTGTCTGAAGTTTTTTGACAAGGGAATCTATTTCGATGGACTTTCTTTGTGTTGACTAGTTGGCCCTATGTCTCGGGAAATACACAGATGTGATTTTTGAAGTTGAGTTTCGATCACCATTGTGTAAATTGAGGCAAATAACAAAATTTCCTGTCATACTTTTTCATTCTACTCGAAGACAATCAGTCTTTTTTTTTCCTGGCTCAAAAACAATGAAAGTATTAAAAGTATAGCGAACTTTTACGCCTTTTAAAATATGCCCATTACACTTTTACGTCGTTCTATGCCAATGTAATATTTTGTAGAATTTAAGGCTCGGCTGTTGAAAGACTTTACTTTCTTTATAATAGGATGATGATTAATGTGATAACTTCCAAGATTTAACTTGAATACTGGCACTTAATATGGCACTTTATATTGGAAAGCAATATTTTAGCGATTTGCAGGTTGGGCATAATATCAGATGTATTAGAGTTTTTGCTGATCTACGTACTAATACATTTTAAGAACTACGACAGCCAGTTCTACACTAGGTAGAAGGAAATTGACGCAGATTTTTGTGAACTGGCTCATCCAGTCCTTCATTCGTTGCCAAGTTGTCTTTGATATTTGTGAATGGACATTATTTTGGGCAAACTGTAGAGGAAAAAATTAATTTCCGGCCACTTCCACGTGAATCTTTGGACGTTTTTTTGTTTATAATGTTATAAACTATTATGTTATTATTATTATTATTATTATTATTATTACGACTAGTTTGCCCCCTAACTCGGGAAATACACAGAAACATGACTGCATTTTAAAGTTGAGCTTCGATCATCAATGTGTCAATTGAGGCGCAGAATGAAATTTCCTGTCATACTTTTTAATTCTACTCGAAGAAAACATGGTGGCTTTTGTTTGTTTGTTTTGTTTTCTGTCTTTATGTGGAACGGTCAAAAATAAAACAGAGATATTTATTTTAATACCGGTAACGCAGCAGCAAAATTCTTGATTGTTTATTGTTTTATATGGGTCAGGTCAGCTTAGCTGCTACTGTAAGGCAGTAAACGGTACAACCTGTGACTGTCCTCACTGCCTTGTGAGTGGCCCGGGAGGGTCCAAGGCTAGGGGAGTAAACCCTAAACAAATCCGGAGGGAGGGCCCCTAAGGCAGTTGATGGGGAGGCTCTTAGCCAATCCATTCTCTGGCAGCCCCTGCAACTTTGTTGATTTCCAAACGTATGGACCCTGTCTTTCCTTTGGAGCTTATCAACACTGTCGAGGGGGGGAAAGTGTAAGATGGGCTAGACACTTTTCTCTCTAGAAGCCCAGGCAAGCAGCATGCCTAAAGGAGATCACTGCAATCCGAGCAAGTACAGTGCACATCGCCTATCGCTCAACCACAGCTAGTGCAGCATGAAGACAATGGAGAGGACACTCCATCCTTGCTGACCAGCATGGACACAACACGGGGAGAGACAGTTACGGGTTCTAAGTCGACTCTATTTGGCGAACAGAGAAGGCGCCACGGGTCTCTCTCGGCGGTGGGAGCAGCTATTCAGCTGCACTGATCGGCTACCGCCCGCCTAAATTGGGCAGCCCCCAGTCAGTAAGGTGTCGATCCGCCACGTCTGCCTGCTCTTATGGGTGTATGGAGATAGGACAAAAGCCAAAAAGCAGACGTAAAGCCAAGCACCAGGCAATAAGAAACGCAAATTTAAATCAATCCCAATGAAGTTGGGCACCTGGAATGTGAGGACAATGTGCACCGGACTTGACAACACTGATCTTGACAACACCAAAGATTTAAGAAAGACTGCCATCATAAACAAAGAACTCAAGAGGCTAAACGTTGACATCGTGGGCTTGCAGGAAACACGACTGGCTGATAGTGGCTCAGTGAGAGAGGCAAACTTCACTTTTTTCTGGCAAGGTCTAGGACAAGAAGAGCCTCGACTTTATGGTGTGGGCTTCGCAGTCAACAACAAGCTCCTCGCCAAAAATTAATACACCTCAAGGTATATCCGAACGCATCATCACCATGCAGCTGAAGACTAAGTCAGGCACAGCCCATCTAATTAGTGCCTATGCTCCAACATTAGCAGCTGAAACAGAAAACAAAGACAAGTTTTATGAAGACCTTCAAAACGTACTTGCGAAGATACCAACAAACGATCAGATTTTTATCCTTGGTGACTTCAATGCCAGAGTTGGCACAGATCAACAAGCATGGCAAACTTGTCTCGGCCATTTTGGATTAGGCAAGATCAACGACAACGGCCAGAGACTTTTGGAACTCTGCTCAGACAACAATCTATGCATCACAAATACTTTTTACAATGGAAAGGACTGCCACAAAGTTTCATGGCGTCATCCCAGATCTGGATATTGGCATCAAATTGATTTTATTATCGTCAAAAAGAACCATCTGAACATCATCAAACAAACAAGATCATACCACAGTGCAGACTGCAACATCGATCACCTGCTCGTTTTAGCCAAGACAAAGATTGTGGGCAGAAACATTCACAGAGCCAAAGAGACGAAAAGACCAAAAATTAACACACGAAATGCCAGCAACAAAGACATGCAAGCAGTTTTTCAGGGGAAGATGGAAGAACAGCTCCTCTCCATAGATGATACTACACCAGAGAAGATGTGGGCCGGTTTAAAGGAAGCTATGCACGATTCTGCTTCTCAGGCCTTTGGTACAAACAGATCAAACAATAAAGACTGGATTGAAGAAAACGAAGCAACACTATTGCCACTTATCGAGAAAAAGCGCATGGCACTTTTGGCACACATCAAAACTCCATCAGATCGCACCTTAAACAAATTACGAGCTGCAAAATCTACACTTCAAAAAGAGACACGGAAATGCGCAAACACATACTGGGAGAATCTTTGCACAGACATACAGAAAGCTCATGACATCGGAGATAGTAGAGGAATGTATGAGAAAATTCGGATTGCTCTTGGCCCACAGATTAACAAGATAGCACCACTAAAATCGTCATCAGGTGAACAAATCACAGATAAAAACGAACAAATGGCCAGATGGATTGAACATTACTCAAATCTCTACTCTCAAGAACGTACACTGGATGACAGTCTAGAAGAGGCCCTCCCGCAGCTCCCAGAATTTACAGACCTAGACAAAGAACCTACACAGGAAGAACTCAACAAGGCTATAGATGAGCTTGCAAGTGGAAAGTCTCCGGGTAGTGATAACATACCAGCGGAAATCTTGAAAGAGAACAAAGATTTCCTCCTTCCTCATCTATACAAGCTCCTCATCCTGTGCTGGAAGCATAAAGAGATTCCACAAGATATGAAAGATGCTAACATCGTGACCTTATATAAGAACAAAGGTGATAAGGGAGACTGTAATAATTACAGAGGCATATCTCTGCTAAGTATCACAGGAAAAGCAATTGCCAAAATACTTTTAAAGCGTCTTCAACAACTAGCAGAAAGAGTACTTCCAGAAAGCCAGTGCAGTTTTAGGTCAGGACGATCAACCATGGACATGATATTCTCTTTACGTCAACTGCAGGAAAAGTGTCGCGAGCAAAGTCTACCTTTACATATGGCATTTGTCGATTTAACAAAGGCTTTCGACACAGTCAGCAGATCAGGACTGTATATGGTGCTCCATAAGATCGGATGCCCCCCGACACTCCTCCAACTCATCATGTCCTTTCATGAAGATATGCAAGCCACAGTCCAATTTGATGGTTCTACATCCGATCGCTTCAACATCAAAAGCGGGGTGAAACAAGGCTGTGTCCTGGCACCAACACTTTTTGGCATTTACTTCTCCATGCTTCTGCAGTTTGCATTCAGGGAATCCCCTGGAGATGTTTATCTCCACTGGCGAACTGATGGATCCCTCTTCAATCTTGCACGCCTCAAAGCAAAAACTAAAACCAAGTCAACATTGATCAGAGAATTGCTGTTTGCAGATGACGCAGCACTAGTTGCCCATAGCGAGTCCACACTACAATCAATGATGGACTACTTATCACAAGCATGTAAAGCTTTCTCTCTTGTTATCAGCGTCCAGAAGACTGTTATTATGACACAAGATGGCACAACTACAATGCAACATCAAGCTGAACAACAACCAGTTGGAGACTGTCCAGAAATTTTGCTACCTGGGATCAACAATGACTTCTTCAACTTCATTAGATAGCGAAATAGGTGCCCGAATAGGAAAAGCAGCCACAGCCTTTGGAAAATTAAACAAAAGAGCTTGGAATAACAAAATGTTAAATAGAAAAACAAAGATCAGGATATATGAAACATGTATATTGAGCACACTCCTCTATGGCTCAGAGACCTGGACGTTATATTCAAGACAAGAGAAGAAACTGAATGGATTTCACTTGAGATGCCTCCGCAAGATCCTTGGCATCAGCTGGCAAGATAAAGTTACCAACACAGAGGTCTTGAAACGGGCAGCACTGCCAACCATGTTGACCATCTTGTGCAAAAAGAGACTGCGATGGCTGGGGCATTTGAAGAGGATGGACGACAACAGAATCCCCAAGCAATTCTTATATGGTGTAATGGCTACAGGTAGCAGACCCAGAGGAAGACCAAAACTGAGGTACAAAGATACATGCAAGAGCAGTATGATAAAGTGTAACATCGATTTGAGAACGTGGGAGACGACAGCAGAAGACAGATCAGCATGGAAAACATCAGTGGACTCTGGCATAAAACACCATGAAAAAAACATTGTTGCAGCCCTTGAGGCAAAACGCCAGACAAGAAAAGATAACTCATTGCCCTATGGCACCTCCTTCATATGCAGATTCTGCGACAGAGCGTGCCTGTCGAATATAGGCAGAATCAGTCACGAGCGTAGCTGCAGAAGTAGGACACATATAGCTGCTTAGATCGTCTGCCAAGACGAAAAGAGCCTATTATTATTATTATTTGTTTTCTGTGTCGGCTCAAAATATCAGATCACTTTCCCCTGTTCTCAATTGTAGCTCAAAATCAACGAAAGTATAAAAAGTATAGAGAACTTCAAGACCTTTTAAAATACCTCCACGCACAGCTTTACGTCTTTCTACGGGTGATGCGATCATTTGTTGAATTTAAGACTCAGCGGTTAAAAAGCCGTTCATGATTGGAGGTCTTACTTCCTTTTTCAAATGAATATTATTATCTATCTATATACTATATATATTTGTGGACTTGAGATTTTTCGTTGCAAAAGGCTTCTGAACCACTCGACACTCAGACTTCAAAATTTATATGGTGCATCAGAATGGATGTAAGGGTGCACAGTTTTTAATAGAAGTCTCAAATCGGTGTATTCTTTTTTATTTAAAATTTATTGTTTCCTCAATTTTCACTAGGCTCATTGCCATGCTGTAGGTTTTTATGACATCATCACTTCCTGAAAATTTTCGGTGCGCACCACTGCACACTGTGTACTGTCCTATCGCTGAGTTTTGGGGATGACCCTACGCATCTCGGCTTTTGTTCTTATTGGTCTGAAGTGGTGTCGTTTGTTGTTGCATCTCTCTTATAAGCTATCTATGCAGCATTAATGCCTTGCACAGGCGTCTTAAGTTTTGCCAAAAAACAATAACAGCCCAACAACTCACACAAGCCAGTTCATCGAAGGGGTACTCAGCTAGTACTATATATTTGTGGACTTGAGATTTTTCGTTGCAAAAGGCTTTTGACCCACTCAACACTCAGAATCAAATTTTGTATGGTGCATCAGAATGGATGTAAGGGTGCACAGTTTTTAATAGAAGTCTCAAATCGGTGTAGTTTTTTTTATAGGAAATTTATTGTTTCGCCATCATTTAGATCTATTTCGAGTCATGGTTCGCCTTTTTAAGGTTTCGTTATCACTTCCTGCGATGTGTTCACTATCAAAGACACTAACCCGTGCGCAAATCATGCTGTTGTACGGGGTGCGCAGGGTGTCAACTCACAAAGGCAGAGCGGTAAGACTTATTTAAAAACAAACAAACAAAAATGAAATAAACAAATAGGAACAGGCCAGATGAAGCAGGTCCATAATAACTACCCAGAACTGAAACTAATATTCAAACCGATTTATCCAAGGCAGGGCCGGGACCTCAGCTAGTTATTATCTATTCCTGTTATTATCAGGTGATGCGACCCCAATCTCTGTTCACGATAAATGTGATGGTGTAAAGTTCATGGCTACGATACCAGGACTTTCTGTCCGCAGGCAGATGTCAACATTATGATGTCAGTGCGGGTGAAACGAAAGAAAACAAAGCCAAAAAGATCAAGGATCTCATGGCTTGTAGAAAACTTAAGGTTAAACTGGCAAATAGAATTCTTGGCATAAATGAACTGAAAATACCACAGTGTGTTAGATACAGGTTAGAAACGTATAGAAAACATCATTTCATGCCCAATTTCTCCTTAATAAAGGATGGGGGCACAAAATAAACATCGTTGGGGGGGGGGGCACCCCAAATATGCCACACAGTTGTGACAAGATATCATAGGTTACATAGGTATCATTTTGAAACTTAGTATCAGTGTAGAAAGTAATGCTACACAGACTTTAGACTATTTTCATGTAGATACTGTCGCTACTTTTTTTTCTATGATTTTTCAAAGTCATGGAGGAAAAGTTTTTCCGAAATTTATGGGGGGTCAGGATACCAAAATCTAGCTTACTCCAAAAGTTATGGGTCAATAACTTTAGGAATAGTCTATTGTCACCTGCATACCATCAAGAACTACTAGGCAAAGTTTCAAGCCAGTAGTTTAAGTAGTTTTTGAGATATCTTGTCATGACTGCAGTCGCTGTCCTGAAAATTGCAAAACTGGGAAATCTGCAAAAAAAAAACAACCAGAAAATCTATGCGAAAATATACATCTGCACTCACCCTAAAAATCAAAATAAAATACTTCTTGAAGTTCTAGAACATTGTAAAACACACAGAAATGTACAGAATTTAATAAAGTTTCATATTAGTGAACAAATGAAAATGGATTGGAGAACGACTTTTTCATGCTACGGGGCCAGTTTAACCTAACCTTAATTAATTTGATGTCTGATTTTCTACGAGTATGTTCAGACAAGGAAGTCTCGCCTGTGACGCACTTTCAGAAAGAAATACTCTTTGGGAACACATTAAAATCGCCATTTGGGGAGATATTTTCCATCTTCGACGCCCAGAACAATCAAAATTGATAACCAAAATCTGTGGCAACAACAAAGTATTGAAAATGAAATTCAGTTGTTAGTTTTAATTTTGAGAATTTAGTCTACCTGGTTGTAGGTCTTTATTTTGGGAGGATCGCTGCTCTAGGCATTTACTCGTCACTTTTTCTTCTTCTTCTTCGTACCTTACTTGTTTCCCGGCTTTCTCGGCTTTCTTAGCTTTCTTAACCATCATAAGGGCTCCCTAGTGGATTGCCTCTATCCAGGTCTTGACTTTGTTCTTCCGTTTTTCTTTCTTTCTTTCTCTTTCTTTTTCTTTTTTTTTTTTTTGGCCATCAAAAGGGCTCTTCATCAGGCTGCTTCTTACTTTCCTTTAGTTTGTTTCTTGTAGGTTAGCGCCAGAGCATAGATGGAGATATACAACCCCCCCCCCCCCCCCCGAGCTGATTAAGTCTAATTTATATCTGTCTTTATCCCCCATAAAATCGAATTGAGTAATTCTAGTGACCTTTTCCTTCGCCTTCCCAGCACCATTGACCTGCATTTCTTACTCACGATTTACTGCCGCTGCGTCCACTTTTTCCAACATGGCGTTATCAAAAGTGACAGACTAATTACACAACAATGATTAGTTCATAATAATATGTCAGTATTTGAAACATACTCATTTTTACCATTTGTTTTTGTTTTTGACTGGGACACAAAGTTTGAAGACCAGAATGTACAGAGGATTAAAGTAGTGGAAAGTTGAAAACGCGAGGAGTTAATCACCGAAAAAGACTATGTCATGAAAACGCGCCCGTAACAGATTAATTTCTGTCTTGGCTGAACTGTCTCCAGGAAACAAACTTATTCCTTGCAGGCTCCATGTATCATCAGTGATAAACAGACATTTACATTCGGCTGCAGTTCTCACAAGAACTCAAAGGGAGAACAGTTGTGTTGTTGTTTTTTAATGTTTTTTTTTTGGGAGGGGGGGGGGGCGGGGGTAATTTCTGCAATATACACCGAATCAACCAAATGACCACAAAAACCTCTTAATTATACCCCTGAGAACAAATTCTCACAAAATCAGCCGAAATGCGGCCGGGATGGAGAGGGTTAGAAGCTTTCACCTGTAAAAATATCGTTGTAATAGTTTTTCCAAAGGCCACAAAAGTTTAAAAAAACCGTGATGAGTATCTCTGCTCACCAAAATGGATAAAAGTTTGGCGAATATCCTGATAGAATCAAGCTGAGAACAATATGGTAGGTGATGGTATTAAGTGACGTCATTCCTCACGACAATTCTCCGGCCAACGACATTACACAGTGTCAGATATCTGGATTATTTATCATTCAGAGATTGCACTGATTATGTGCCAATCCCGAGTATTGTTTATGCACTCTTAACACGCACGTGTAACTGATTACAGTGATGAGCTGAGCCGAAGGAACACCAGTGTTGACACACGCAAAAAAGTCCCGCCTTAATATAGGCGTGCACCAGCCGAGTTTGATCTAACTAGTTAGATGGTGATATGACGACAGTAAGTTTTAAAGAGACCTGGTGCACCTGCCAACTAGTTAGAGTTCAGTGAAACTCACTGTTATGACGTCACGATCCGACTAGTCGGCCGATCAGAATGGCTTGTGCGCTCTGGGCCTTATCCAGCATTTCTGAAACACGCAAATTGTTACCATTCCAAATACTCAAATAAATGCAAAAATGGCAATTTTCATCACCAAAAATTATTCATTGATTAAAACTGTGTCAAAGGTAGAGAACCAGACACCTGGCAGCGTATTCAAAAACCAGTGGATGATCAAAAGTTAACAATTTGTTAACAATCCTGCCATAGTGATGGAGTTAACTTTTAGATATTATGGTAGGGAGGAATATTTAGGTTATTGTTGTTGTTATTGTTATTTCATTTTGAAGAACAGGGTTATCAAGTTGAAAAACAAAAAATGTTTGATGTTAAAGAATGTATGGCTAATTTATTCATTAATGCGCCCTTTCAGATATCATCGTGGGAGGTTATTGAGTATTGCTCACATACACATTTTTATACACTTAAATCTATTACCATCACAACAGTATTTTTAGTGTTTATATCTGCCACTTCAGCACACTTTTTGTTCAGTTGTTCACAGACAATGCCCTCGCAAAAATATAGACCGGTCCTAATTCGTCTCCACCGAGTAAAAATAAACATTAATTCGTGCATTGTCTCGACTTCTTTTGTGTGAAGATTCATGTTTGTATGGGCTGAAGCAAATAAAAGAACCCAGGTCGAGTTTTCTTTTCACGAGTAAGCAAAAGGATACTCCGCCCCCCCCCCCTTTCTTCCGTTGAGATCAGAAATGTCTTATTCATATTACAAGATTTTGACAAAGGCGAGTTTTTCATAGCTGATTTCAATAGGACTGTCTGGACCTTTCAACATCTGTGAGAATTTGGATGATTCTTTTGCGATATTTGTTCATCATCTTCATCATTCTGAAAAAAAATCTTGGCTTTTAAGATGCGCGTCACCGCGGCCGTTGCTTCCTTGTCCATAATGTAGCACAATGGATACGGAACATGCAGTTCTATATTGTCGAGAACCGAGTGTTTGGAGAATGGTTTTTGATGTAAGTCTAAAGAATGTCTTCGGACGCCAGTCAGTTTGAGTGCGGAGCAGCAAAGCTGAAGAAATATGCAACCTTATTTCCGGAGGACTGTGGATAGCGCGGGTCTGGCCGTGAACTGTAATTATTGCGGAGCCCTCGTAGACATACCCATGCACCCCCCCCCCTCCCCCTCCCTCTCCAAAATCTATCTTTCAAACCGGACACACACACACACTTTTTCTTTCTCTCTCTCTCTCTCTCTCTTTGTCTGTCTGTCTGTCTGCCTGCCTGCCTGTCTGTCTGTCTGTCTGCCTGCCTGTCTGTCTGTCTGTCTGTCTGTCCCTCTCTACAAACTGACTGGAAGGACTCCAGGAGAACAATCTGAAAGAAGGAAAATTCAGGACGCTGATCTAGCCGTTAACGAATTTGGACATTTTCTGACAAAATGAGGCCAACGAACTCTTGGTATGATGATACAGTTGAATAAGTTTTAATTTAATTACTCTCCCCTCCTTTCTTGATCTCTTTATCAGCCTCAATGTGACATTCTTCTTTTCTTGTAAATTTTTTTCCTCATCCCCTAACGCCTCTTTATAGTTAATTTCCTTCCTTTTGTTTATCCTGCTGAGTTTCTCATTGTACTAACTGCCGGTAATTTAATTTCGGCTTAGTAGTCGTTACACATTCAAGGAGATCCAATGTCAGACATACAGATGAGATGTAGGTACATTCTCCTTCTCTGATTGAGTTGGATGGAGGGGCGGGCGAGATTTACAAAGGAAAACTGTTGCGCAAACCTCTCTCCTCTCATCATTTGAAATTTAGACTTCAACGAGACGGAGGAGGGAGTAGCACGGGGAGAGAGATGAGGCGTGCATGAATTTTAATTACCGTAGGAGGAAAAAATAGTATCTTGGCATTGGATGGAAAGAAAATATTAGACAAAGTAAAGATGAAAATGCAAGGGTTTGGAGATTATTCAGTGTTCGTCTCAGTGCTGTGTTTGGAGAGAGAGAAAGAGGGAGAGACAGAGAGAGAGAGAGAGAGAGAGAAGGAGGGAAAAAGAGGAAAGAGAGAGAGAGGAGGACAGAGAAACAGAGAGGGGGAAGAGAGAGAGAGAGAGAGAGAAAGAGAAAGACAGAGCAAGAGAGAGAGAGAGAGAGAGAAGGAGGGAAAAAGAGGAAAGAGAGAGAGAGAAGGACAGAGAAACAGAGAGGGGGAAGAGAGAGAGAGAGAGAGAGAGAGAGAAAGACAGAGCAAGAGAGAGAGAGAGAGAAATATGGAATGGAAGAATAGGAGGGACAGAAATACGTCTGGGCACAAACGAGAATATTCGAGATAAATAGGACTGGGAAGAGCTGGAGATGAATGTGGTAGCTAAGGCCTATGTCTAACACAGGGAGTAAAAAAAAAATCGATATGTAGTCCACAGTATCGATTTGTCCGCTCGGCCACAGCCACGAGATGGCGGGGGAGGAATTTCACACTGAGGGGAGGGAAGGGCAGTGCGGAACGCGCGGGGTCGATGCAGAGATAGATGTGGGTATGCAGAATACGGCAATAGGTCATCAGTCTGCCTGACGGGCTTTTAAAGATATGAAAATCTATTGCAGAAACATCCTTCACCCGCAAAAGGAAGAAACGTCCAGATCTGTATCCTGAACTAGAGCAAAAATGTGAGATAAGCATGATGATGGTTATAAGCCACAGCGCAGGCTTAGATTAACGCGTACATTCTTTCGGGAAAAGACATCAGCCTCCCGTTGGTCTTAGCTCGACCTTCATTTCCGTTATCTATGAAAGTGGAAGAGGCGGAAGAAGAAGGAGGGGAGAGGGAGAGGGCGCCCGAGGCAGGAGGAAAGAAACCCAGCGTTAGGGGAGCCAGGAGTGGGAGAAGATGTAGTTTGAGTATGGATATTTCTCTTGATCTCAGAGTGAGAAAGAGAAATGGGAGTAAACGTTTGGGGAACCGCTGTGTCCCTTCAAGGATAGGGATGCATACTAGGAGAGGTTTTGTTTTCTTGCCATTGGTAGTAGGCCTACACCCCAAGCTCTTGAGGTTTTCGTTCATTAATATTAATTCCTATTTCTCATGAATATTTCTCATAACAAAGCAATCTTTTAAGACAACTAGACAAATGCACCCAGAGAGGACTAGACTAGGTGAACCCAAAGATAATTAGATTAAGTGCATCCTAGGATGATTACATTAAGTGCAATCAAAGATGACTAGAGTTTTTGCGCCCAAAGATAGCTACATAAGTGGCACCCAAAGATAAGAAGTGCAACTCTTTTGTAGGTCATTTCTTCTGGTGTTTTTAGACGTACTAAATTACACAATGACATCCTAGTTGCTTCAATGGATGAATATAAATTAGAACACAACCACAGATAGAACGGAACGAATACTATGATATTTAATGGACCAATATCAAGTTTTAAGTCCAGCATACCAAGGATATAATACTTTTTCTTAAATAATAAAAATGAATATATCTTCTTATTATATCTTATTATAAAAAAAAAATAGTGGCGGGAATAATTCATTGTGGTGCAATTTTGACCCGTTTTTTGCTCGACACTATACAGCCTAAATGACAGTTTCAAAAATTATAAAATTAATTTTCTTAGGTGTCAACTAATCCAGCCCAATCGCTTTTGTATCGGCCGATTATGTTGATTAAAGTTTCAAGTATTTTGAAATAAAAGTCGTAAAAATGTAAAATACAATGATCTTTGTTTTGGCTCCCTGTAGTACCCTCACCGCACCGGGAGCGATGTATTCATAGGCGTTCAATTCGGTGCGCGCAGTTTCCCTACCAAGAAAGAGTGCATAGTGCTCTGGTGCGTACGAAATCTGTAGCGAAACTGTAGAATATGGGAAGCTTTCTAGACCAAAAAAAGAGAACGGTGGGTTCACAGGTTTATCCCGGATAATGCCGGGAATTTCATCTAGTATTATTAAAAAAAATAGTGGCGGGAGTAATTCATTGTGGTGCAATTTTGACTCTTTTTTTGCTCGACTCTACAGCCTAAATGACAGTTTCAAAAATTCAAAAATTAATTTTATTAAGTGTCAACGAATCCAGCCCAATCGCTTTTGTATCGACCGATTGTGTTGATTCAAGTTTCAGGTATTTTTATACAAAAAGTTGTATAAATGTAAAATACAATTATCTTTATTTTGGCTCCCGTTGCATCGGAAACGATGTATTAATACGCGTTCAATTCTGTGCGCTCAATTTCCCTGCCAAGAATGAGTGTGTAGTGCTCTGGTGCGCTTGAAATCTGTAGTAAGTCTGTAGAACACATAGATAAATAATAATACTATATCCCTAGTCTGTGGTAGAACATGACAAGTTTTGTAGACCAAAAAGAGAGAGAGAGAGGTGGAACGGTGGGTTCACTGGTTTATCCCGGTTAATGCCGGGAACTTCATCTAGTTTCAGACAGAAAAAAAACAACAACTCTTCGGCGACCTACTGCTAGAGGATTTTGTGAGAACTGAAGATGCTGGATAAAATTGCGTTTTATTTCTGGGTGTGTAAATGTGCCTCCTTCATTATTGAGGGAGGTACGCCCCTGCAGGCTGCATGGCTGGTCTCCGGATTTGATTTGCCTTTTGATTGAATTGTTGAGCATCAAGTGTGCATGGGGTTTCGTATGGGTGTGAGTGTGAGTCTGCGTGTTGAGAGTCCTTAGGTTTTATTGTATTTTGTATTATTAGACAGACCTGGTCTATGGAAGGAATAATTATAAGTTATGTACCAGATGAGGTGCTAGGCATTGCCCAAGCTAAACTTGTGCTCCTACCTTCCTGTTTGTCTGTCTGTCTGTCTGTCTGTCTCTGTCTGTCTGCCTTTGTCTGTCTCTCTATTTTGTCTCTTTGTCTCTCTTTGTCAGTCGTTGTCCCGTTCTCTGTCTTTCTGTCTCTCTGTGTCTGTTTCTCTCTATCTCTACCTCTCTCTGTCACTGTCTGTCTCTCCCTACCTCCCTCTGTCTGTCTGTCTATCTCTCTCCTTCTCTCTCTCACTCTCTCCCTCCCCTCTAATCTAGAAAGTTTCTCATAATAATCTACAGTCTTGCAACAATTTTATTCCCACTCGCGCCAGCACGTTACACACTCGTTTCTTGGCGGGGAAATTGCACCAAACTGAACGTATAAAAAAGATCATCGTATTTTACCATCATAGCAACATTTTGTTTACAAAATTGCCTGGGACGTAGGTAAATATAATAAGTCAACACAAAAGAGACTGGGTTAGATAAGTAGTACTTGAGAAAATTTATTGAAATTAGATCTTTTACCCTCACAAACAAAGTTTGTTAGTGAAGTATTCTTGATGATATCATAGTCAAATTCCACTATTGTTTTTTTGTATCAGTTTTCAGTGCTGTAGACTGTACAATGAAATGATCCTAAAGCTGTACATGCAAGTCTTTCAAATGGTTACAGTTTCGCATTCTATGCATGTAGTTTGACTTCTCCCATTGCTATTGTGAGGATTATCGTTGTGGGTGGATCTGGCGTATTTGGGGTTAAGGTGAAAGGCCAAATTCCTGAGACCCCCCCCCCCCCCCAAAGGAGGAATATTTTCCTATGGAAATTGAGGATTGCTAATAAAAAAAAAGATTAGCCATTTTTCTGCATTCAGATAAAATACTTTGCTTGAAATCGTCTCAGAAATATTGTGTTTTGATTTTTTAAAAGAAGGATGGAAAAGTTGCCCTCAATTCCAATTTCGCCAGATCCACTCACAAATCTGGAACATTTCTACAATTATGTGTACGTGAATTAATGTAGCCAGATTGCAAAAACAATTAATGGTCGTGTTTTTTGAAGTTGGGTATCCTATAGAAGTCTGGGATTTAAAAAGTTTGGGATTCCACTCCCTGTCGAAGTTCTACTGTACACAACATTTCGTGTCTTTCTTTCTTCCCTTTTCAATTTGTGTATGGAGAATGTTTACTTTGCGAGCCAGCAGGTAAAGGAGCTGTACTCTTATTAAGGCATGCCTGCTTAACAAAAGTAATTTAACTTTAATTGAAAAAAGACACATTGACTAAACAAATGGGTCGACCTTGGCCCACTGACAGGGCTGCTTGTTCCCTGAAAATGCAATTGTGTTACTTTAGTTTACCCCTCCCCCCCACCCCTTTCCCCCAGGGTTTAGAGATCTGCAATCTAATTTCTCACAACAGCCTGATAAGTTTTCTATAATTTAAACAGTTTACGTTTAAATCACATTTTGTAAAATGCTGCTTTCAGTTGTATGTGTTTGGCGTGGCTACTTTATTGGGGTCAGTTAATTTTGATTTTCTTTGATGGAGAAAGTTTGTACTCATTGTTTCCTCCTGAGATTTAAATTGATGGCGTTCTTGGCTTTGAGGTTTTCATAGTGTTTATTCTTTTTGTTTATTCAGGTCAGAAAAATCTGCTACTGGTAACATGTAATCCAGTACAACCTGTTTCATGAACTGGTAGGCTAGCATGGTATCATTGGGCGTGCACCTGTCGGTGCAAACGGCCAGGGCGGAGGAGGTTTCATCTAACCCAACGGCCACATGCTAGGGCACAATGTGACCCTCAGTACTTGAGTCCTTCATATTGGCCCCCGGTAGCGGTGTGGTCATAGGCTTGTTTGCCTAAATCACAGACGAAGAATTGAGCAAACTTCCCGGACGCAGCTTCGAAGCTGGCGGCAGCAGGCCAGTGGTTGATTGATAGGGCAGATGGCAATATACCGTCACTCTGGCCTGGATATCGTGACACAGAGCATCCACCAGTATTGGTGTTCTTTGGTTTGGGTCTTTCACCCTAGTCAGTTGGGACTGCGAGGCTTTGGAGTAGCCTACAGGCAGCCGGTCAGGCAATATGACTGTCCCTCTGGCATCCTCCTGCACCTGGATACATTTCCAGTCGTCTTGACCCTGTCTTGCCACTTGGATAAGTTGTGTCCAGGCGAGAGAGTGAGTCTGATGTTTGCGCAGCTCTTTCTCACTAAAAACAAATTCTTTGCGCCAGTCTTAACACTCACCTCGTCTTCTTTCATCTTTGTCTCGTCTTCTTTCCTCTCAAAATTCCAACGGCGATGGGCGAGTGCGGTGGCAGCAGGTTTGGATAGACTGGAAGCTGTTAGCACAGACCTACACGTTGGTGGCTGTGGGCTATGGTCGCTTCATCGTCGATTGAAGTGGAGGCGTGGGGAGGCAGCACCCACAGTAGCTGAGCAGCCTTATTCAAGGATAGCACTGCTCACCTCAACTGAGGAAGGGGCTAGAAAAGGTGCCCTAAAGAAAGCCCACTTCACATCACCCTGACTGGTATACCGCGACCAGTGGGGATCCCTTTTTGCGATCGAAACAAAAAGAAATTCAGCTTACTCAGGCTAGGAGCCTGGAATATACGCACACTACAGGACAACTCAAACAACCCGGAAAGACGCACTGCACTTATTGCCATTGAGCTCAGCAGGTACAACCTGGACATAGTGGCACTCAGTGAGACCAGACTCCCTGATAGTGGCCAACTCAAAGAGCTCAGTGGTGGATACACCTTCTTCTGGAAAGGCAAGGGTGCAATCGAACCGAGACAGCATGGTGTTGGGTTTGCAATTAAAAATGACCTTGTCAGAAACTTGCAGTCCATGCCAATTGAAATAAATGACAGGCTAATGACACTCAGGATCCCAGTTGGGAAAAGCCAGTCAGCCACCCTCATTAGCGCATATGCGCCCACCATGACAAACCCAGATGAAACCAAAGACAAGTTCTATTCTGATCTAGAATCTGTCATATGCTCTGTCCCGGCAGCTGATAAGCTGATTCTCTTGGGGGACTTCAATGCTAGGGTTGGCTCCGAAATCTCAGCGTGGCCAAATGTTTTGGGCCCCCATGGAGTTGGTTCATGCAATAACAATGGGTTGCGCTTACTTACTTTGTGCGCTGAATTTGGCCTGTTCATTACCAACACAAATTTTAGTCTCCCCGTGAGAAACAGAACGTCATGGATGCATCCCCGCTCAAAGCATTGGCATCTCATAGACTATGTCATTGTGAGGAAGACTAACAGAAAGGATGTCCTTGTAACAAAGGCGATGTGTGGTGCCGAGTGTGGAACTGACCACAGACTCATTGTTTGCAAGCTCAGACTAACATTGAGGCGCAATAGACGCCCTCAAGGGAAAGCGACACCTAAACGCCTAAATGTTTCAAAACTCTGCTCAGCTGAGAAACAGAGCGAGCTCTCATCAGAACTCTCCTCAAAATTGGATTGCGTGACTTTTGACCCTGAGAACATTGAACAGAGCTGGACTGACCTAAATACGACTGTACACTCTTGCGCCAGCAGCACAGTTGGTTTTCCTGTCCGCAAGCACCAGGACTGGTTCAATGATAATGATAATGAAATCAAAGTGCTCATCAAAGAAAAAAATAGTCTCATCCAAGCTCACTGCAGTGACCCCTCTTCCACAGCAAAAGCTGATGCACTGCGTGCATGTAAGGGTGTACTCCAGAAGAAGCTGAGGCAAATGAAAAATGACTGGCTTGAAGAGCGAGTAAGAGAAACTCAGAAATATGCCGACACAAACAACACTAGAAAGTTCTTTGAGAGCCTCCGAGCTGTGTTTGGACCATCCCGCTCTGGCACTACGCCACTTCTTGCGTCAGATGGTTCAACACGCATTGTTGAATTGAATGCCATAATTCAGCGTTGGGCAGAACATTTCGGAGGTGTGCTAAATCGGCCATCAAATATAAATACTGAGTCCATTCACCGCCTCCCTCAGACTCCTATTAGTGCAGCTCTTGCCAAGCCATTCACGGCAAATGAGACCCGAACTGCCACAAATCAGATGTCCTTTAACAAATCACCAGGCATGGATTCAATTCCTGCTGAGGTGTATGCCTTCGGTGGAGAAAAGCTTATTGAAAGGTTGACCGAGGTGTTCAATCATATGTTGAAAGCAGGGAAGCTGCCACAGGACTTCAAAGATGCTTCAATCATCCATCTGTACAAAAACAAAGGGGACAGGCAAGTCTGTGACAACAGTCGGGGAATCTCTCTACTTTCAATTGCTGGCAAAATATTGGCAAGAATGCTTCTGAATCGCCTTCTTGTGTCTTAGCCCCAACTCTGTTCAGCATCATGTTCTCTGCAATGCTACAAGAAGCCTTTAGCTCTCCTCCTCAAGGGGTAAGCATCAAGTACCGAACTGATGGCAGTCTATTCAACCTCAGGAGACTTCAGGCAAAAACCAAAACCAAAAGTACTCAAGTCTGTGACCTACTATTTGCTGATGATTGTGCACTTCTGGCACACGATGAGGATAGCATGCAAAACTGTGTTGATAAGTTCTCTAGTGCCTGTGACAACTTTGGCCTCACAATAAGCACAAAGAAGACGGAAGTGCTCCATCAGACTACTCCAGACGACAAGTATCCTATGACCCCAAATATCAAAGTCCATGACAGTCTTCTGAAGGTGTCGGAGAACTTCACCTATCTTGGCAGTACACTGTCTTCCGCGGCTCGTGTTGATACTGAAATTCTCTCAAGAATCAGCAAAGCCAGCTCTGCATTTGGCAGGCTTCGAAAGAGAGTATGGGATGTCGCCGGCATTCGCACAGACACTAAGCTGAAAGTGTACAATGCTGTGGTCCTTCCCACCCTACTCTATGGGGCTGAAACCTGGACAGTGTACCAATCGCATGCCAGAAAGCTAAATCACTTTCATCTGGCCTGCCTTAGAAAGATCCTAAGGATCAAATGGCAGGATAAAATTCCAGACACTGAGGTCCTCAATCGTGCCAAGGAATTGAGCATCTTCTGCCACCTGAAAAAAATTCAGCTACGTTGGGCAGGACATGTTGTCAGAATGCCCGACTCCAGACTCCCTAAGCAAATCTTCTTCTCTGAGCTCTCCAATGGAACGAGGAATGTTGGGGCCCCAAAGAGACGTTACAAAGACACTCTCAAGCAATCACTGAAGGCCTTTGCCATTGATGTGAGTGAGTGGGAAAAGCTCTCGCTTGATCGTGCAAATTGGAGGGCGGCCCTTACCAGAGGCAGCAAAGCATGGGAAGCTGACAGAGTCCAGCAGGCTATCAAAAAAAGAGAATGGCGCAAGAAAAGGCCCAGTGGTACTGAACCAACGGAGCACTCTTGTCATTTATGCGGAAGGGTCTGCAGGGCAAAAATAGGACTTATCAGTCACATGAGAAGCCATAAGTCATGAAAGAACAGTCTTTCCATTCTGTCCTCTGTGTCCTTTAGTTCTCTTTATTGTCCATGTGTTGAAATTCCCAACAATTTCTGTTCTTTATTCCTCTGGTGTTGTTAAGGTCATCATCATACCTGATGGACGAACTATTATTATTATCCTTTTTGTTGTTGTTACTGCTGTTTTTCTTATAGTTATTTGTGACTTTGAGCATTTCATGCCTTAGTTTTAGTCTGATTATCAATTTAGTATTAGCTGAACTAAAATCACTGGTGGTTTGTTCTGCAGTCAGGGAAATAATTATACTGCATTCCATACAGTTGCATAAACAAAGTAATGGGCAAAATAATGCTTAACTTATTCAAACTGATTTTAAGAGCTCAGAGAGATAAAATAGAAGATTTTAAAGAACACCGAACGATCGCTTGTTTAATAGATGTCAATTTGGTAACCATTGGAGCATGTACAGCTAATCAGTGTGTTTAGAATGTCACACGTAACAACTGTAAACTTCCTAAAAAATGCTACTTTTGCCCAATATCTGGGTCACAAGGAACTTTGCAGTATTTGTAATCAATAGCAGGTTCTTAAAGAATGTTATTATATAGAGACTGTAAGCCTCTCCAAGGATGTGACTATCAGGGACCAATAAATGAAGTTTTCATTGTATTAGTTCTACGCATAAGTTAAGAAAGTTACATGGCGTCAAGAATTCCTGCGTTACCTGCGTATTAGTCCAAGCAAGCACACGTCATGTCAATTTGTTGTGTTGCCGTTTGCGAGACAAGGACTCATCACAGAATCACCGGGAACATGGAACCAAACACGACTGTAACAGGACACCTTGTTGTGACAGTGGAAAAGTCTATAGAATGAATAACAAAGGAATTATTAATATACTAGATAACCTACCGGGCATTGCCCGGAACAAAGAATCATGTGCTTCCTCCCCCCTCCCCCCCTCTCTCTCTCTCTCTCTCTCTCTCATATAATAAAAATAATAAACTACAGTCTTGCTTCAGAATTCATGCGCACCAGAACATTACGCACCAAACTGAACGCTTGATACGGTTACTTTTTATGACATGCACGGTACTATATATTACGAAACAAACATGCAAAAATGCAGATGTTACATAGCAATAAGATAAGATAAGATAAGATAAGATAAATTTTATTCGTCCTTGTACAAGGAAATTTGTTTTGATCATTGAATACATAACAATACAGTTACAGAAGCAGAAAGTATGATACATAGCGCGCACACACACATATATACACACACACTGATAAATTAACTAAATTAACAAAATTAACAGTGCACACAATATGCTTCCCTAACTAAAACACATTGACCTGACACGCAGGACATAATTCAACAGATTACGATCAAGATGACGACATTATTGTAAACATTGTCATTAAAAAAAAAATACATGCTTGAAGTAAACAACTTTTAACTATAGCCATCATCTTCCTTATCTCAATTGCCACCTTCCTGCCAAATTTAAGGCCTGAAGAGTGTATAGTTTGATCAGTTAGTCATGCCAAAGGTTGCAAGTTACTGAAATATATACTAGATTTCACACTGAGAAACGCGACAATGGATGATGGGATTATAATGGCTGTTGTTACTTGTATGTACGTCCCCCAAGCTTTTTGCGCTACGAGAGAGAACGAATACCCCAGTCCCTAACACTGTCCTTATCCTCAATACTAACTCTTATCGAATCCCTAACCCTGCCCCCTACCCTTTCAACCCCCCCCCCAACCCCCCCCCCCAACCCCCCAAAAAGAGGAAAACAAAAAGAAAATCTGAAAGAATAATTAATTAAGGCTGTTGTAAGGAGTATTTCGGGAGGAGCTCTTTGGCTCTGGAGTCACAAAAGGCTTTGTAATACGTACCCGTATCGCAAAAAAAAAAAAAACTTGGGGGCGTACGTGCTTGTAACAACATTCTCTCTCAATATACTCGTACCTTTCCCTTTCCTTCTTAGTCACATACACGCTCAAACTCAGCGTTCTTGTGAATCTGTGCAGGTACGTAACTCTGTGCTGTCACCTACGTGTGCTTATAACCCGATTATCTATCTTGGCGCATCACCTGATACTCACGCACGGCATCAAGAGTTGCTTCTCGTTGTGGCTATGATATCATAAACGTTGGTAAAACAAAAGAGTTTGTGTGAAATAATTGGATGGTTGAATAAATTACTGTCGAAAGCATGCAATGACAGTGGCTGATTATCTTGTTTTCGAATAGGCCGTGGACATAATTGATTTTTTTACCAGCTTAGTTAAACCTGCTTTCAATACTTTCATGCTTTGCCTCTCTGCCTCCCCTTCTGTTTCTCTCCCTATCTCTGCTCCTCCCCTACTCACTTTCGCTCTATCTCTTTCCTCTCCCTCTTTCCCTATCTCTGGCCTCTCTCTCTATCTCTCTCTCTCTCTCTTTCGTTCTCTCTCTCTCTCTCTCTCTCTCTCTCTTTCTCTGTAGCTATCTATCTACCAATCTGCCTATCTATCTATCTATCTATCTATCTATCTATCTATCTATCTATCTATCTATCTATCTATCTATCTATCTATCTATCTATCTATCTATCTATCTATCTATCTATCTATCTATCTGTCTGTCTGTCTGTCTGTCTGTCTGTCTGTCTGTCTATCTATCTATCTATCTATCTATCTATCTATCTATCTATCTATCTATCTATCTATCTATCTATCTATCTATCTATCTATCTATCTATCTATCTATCTATCTATCTATCTATCTATCTACCTACCTACCTACCTACCTATCTATCTATCTATCTATCTATCTATCTATCTATCTATCTATCTATCTATCTATCTATCTATCTATCTATCTATCTATCTATCTATCTATCTATCTATCTATCTATCTATCTGTCTATCTATCTCTCTATCTCTCTATCTCTCTCTCTCTCTATCTATCTATCTATCTATCTACATCACAGATCGGTAGATTTGCCCATTTTTATTATTCCTGCAATAGTTTTTCTTTCATACAATGAAAGGGCACCAGATTAAACGCATGTTGCTTGCTTTTTGTAAACATGGGAAATTTATGGGAAGAACTGTTTTTTCTCTAAACGTTTTCAAACTTTCGCTGAAACATCTTCAGTCTGAAAGTGAACTGTTTAACAATTTCAAATGAACAAGTGATTTTGTTTCGAAATCTCCCGCAAAGCTGTGTTGTCTGAGAGGCCATAGGTCTTGTTAATAATAGGGCGAGTTACTATTTTTATTATATTATTATAAGATGTTCCTAGTACTGCGCTTCCAGTCCTTGTTTTCTGAAACATGTCTTCTTCCGGTGTCTTCTTTTGGTGGTTTGGCGGTACTTTCCGGTGCCGTTTTAAATTTTTATGGTGTGTAAAATAATGCTGATATTAAGATGCCAATGAAAGCGTACGGTTGTAAGCCGCCGGCGTGTGCCGGCCTGTTCTGGTCGTAATAATTATCAAAGAAACGGTAAGATGAGACACTCCCTTCTTTGGACCTCTAAAAAAAATCGTGCACACAATTTGCGCTCTGACCTGGGACGGGGTCCATGGAGCATAGCATTTAAAGAATGCTTGATACATTGATAAATTAATGGATAGATAGATAGATAGATAGATAGATAGATAGATAGATAGATAGATAGATAGATAGATAGATAGATAGATTGGTAGATAGATAGCTACAGAGAGAGTGAGAGGAGAAAGAGAGAACGAGAGAGAGAGAGAGAAAGAGGCCAGAGATATGGAGAGAGGAAGAGGAAAGAGATATCTATCTATCTATCTATCTATCTATCTATCTATCTATCTATCTGTCTGTCTGTCTGTCTGTCTGTCTGTCTGTCTGTCTGTCTGTCTGTCTGTCTGTCTGTCTGTCTGTCTGTCTGTCTGTCTGTCTATCTATCTATCTATCTATCTATCTATCTATCTGACATCTCAGATCGGTAGATTTGCCCATTATTATGATCCCTGCACTAGTTTTTCTTTCATACAATGAAAGGGCACCAGATTAAATGTATGTTTGCTCCTTTTTGTAAACATGGGAAATTTATCGGAAGAACTGTTTATGATACTGATTTGTTACAGTGCTACTGCGACTTTTTAAAAAAATGCAAAAGTTTTTCCACAGCGATTGAAGTTAAAAGTACATAATAAGTTACGTCAGTCAAGGCCTGCGGCGATAGCTGAACAATGAACGAAATTCAGTATTTTCCCTATTTGGCTATACTGCATTGTTCATGACTCCCGCACATTCGCCGCTAGGCGGCGGTGTGAAATCTGTGCACGCTATATGTGCTTGCTGTCTCATCTTATTGTTTCTATAATAGTATCTTCGGCAATATTAAGTTAGGAGCCCTATGGAGTAACCCCGCGTTCATGCCAGAGATCTGCTTTCGTTAACTTTCGTACCACTCACGAAGACAAGACTTAAATCTTTATATCTTGCCTATTAGTGTTCTCACCTAACTCTCGGAGTCGATCGTTTCTGAACGTTAACGTCCGTTCGTGAAATCTTTTTTACCGCCGCCCTAAACTTTGGCCCGTGAACTACCGAGTATCATATAATAATGGAGACCCAACTTTGCGAGCGCAAAGGCTTTTTTACTACGCAACGTAGAGAAATGAAACTTGGCACATGTATGTAAAATTTATTAAGCCTGTACGTGTCGAGCTCATTTTTTCCCGAAACTCTTTACTTTTCCCAGAAATTCAGTTATAATTATCAGTTATCAATTCATGATTGCGAATACGACGTGATAATGTACTTCCGTCAATTTCGTCATTTCCGCCTCTTACCGGAAATGTAAACTAGAGTTCACGATCCAGCCACGCCAAGAAAACTTTGATAGTGATACCGAGTATAGTGTTATACAGATGAGGTGAGTGCCATTCATTCATACCAAGAAAACTGTGCGTAAATAGTTAGATCATTTTTTTAAGAACACATGAGCCCATGAAAAATGCTCGGTGCGCACTACTGTGCACTGTGCACTACTGTAATACTATCCTGTCTATCTATTGATCGCCGATTTTATGTGGATGACCCAAAGTGTCTCGACATCAATGTCTTTGTGCTGATTCCTTTCGGTCTGGAGTGGTGAGCTTTGTTTTTTACCATTCGAAGAATGGGGCAGTTACTAGTTAGTATGATGCGACAATACGTCATTAATGTTCACAGTGGCACAGTTTCATGTTAGCAGAATGTATTCTCTCGAACTGACACGTGTGTGAACACGCAGTCGTTCGTTTACATAAGTTCAGAAAACGAATGCACGAAAGCGGATCTCGGGTGTGAACGTGCGTTAATAGTTTGTTTCGCTTGACATCATAGGACTCCATGAAATATTAAATTTTATCACGTCTTTAATTTGGCGGAGCTTCCACGGCCATAACGTTTCCTTTTCTTAAGAGTTTCTGCTTTCCATGTTGGATCAAAGCTAATCTTTGAGAGTGCACATGCTCAACAGCCGTGCCAAAATCCATATCTTTGCAAATGCGCATGCTCGGCCGCCGTGCATTGGGGGTGGGCTGGGTGGAGGAGGGGGGATGCCCTGCGATCAACATCACAATTTTGGGTGACATATTATTATGTGATAGCCATGGTTTGCCTCACTCTCTCAAACGTTCATATCCCCAGCCAAATAGCCAAGCTGAGGCCGTGCCAACTGTGACAGTAATGGTCCATACTCTTATTGGCGGACAGTGTAAAAACAATTTATATTTTAATGACAATTTTCAAAGTTACTTTAAAAAAAAAAATGATGCCACAGATGAAAGGATTTATAGCAAGTTAATGGACAGAGATCAAAATTAAATGGTGTTCATAATACAGACGGGTGGCTGATGGGTGGAAAGATAAATGGCTGGATGAATGACGTATAGCATGGGACAAATGGGTGTCTCTTGTTTATTTGCTGCGCATTAATGGCTTGTTTACTGTGTGATGAGTGTGTGTGTTTGTGTGTGTGCCTCTGGGTGTGTGTTTGTGTGTTTGTATATGTGCTGCTGCGTGTGTGTTTGTGTTGATGTCAGTGCATTTATTGTCGCGGGTGTATGTGGGGCAAGGGCAGAGCGTATGTATTAAATTTGCTCATTTCATAGTTTAAGAAAGACACAAAAATTATGAATTATTATAAATGCTTTTATTTAGGAGTTTCTCTCAACAGAAACTACTGTTTCGGTAGCAGATGCGTCTGTCTGCCTTTGACATAAAAGAATTATGCGTGAGACAACTTCATAGAGACAATACAGTGGAGAAAGAAAACGTCATGCTGTCAAATGTGAGTGTGCCTGAGAAAACCCGGCATAAGTCGACAGAGCTGATTTTGAGAAAAACGGCTTTGAAGTGAAAATATGGGTCCGACACAAACTTCCAACTTGGCTGTTGTTTAGGGGGCCGTGGCATGTTACAGGGTAAACTGTAGACGAGCAGTGAACACTACTCACTGTGATCTCTATAACGGCTTTTGTAATTAGACTGCGGTCTCCTAACAAGATCCAAAGACTTCCGACTTGGCTGTTTCTAGGGGACCGTGGCATGTTACAGGGTAAACTGTAGACGAGCAGTGAACACTACTCACTGTGATCTCTATAACGGCTTTTGTAATTAGACTGCGGTCTCCTAACAAGATCCAAAGACTTCCGACTTGGCTGTTTCTAGGGGACCGTGGCATGTTACAGGGTAAACTGTAGATGCGCAGTGAACACTACTCACTATGATCTCTGTAATAATAGTTCGTCCATCAGGTATGATGATGACCTTAACAACACCAGAGGAATAAAGAACAGAAATTGTTGAGAATTTCAACACATGGACAATAAAGAGAACTAAAGGACACAGAGGACAGAATGGAAAGACTGTTCTTTCATGACTTATGGCTTCTCATGTGACTGATAAGTCCTATTTTTGCCCTGCAGACCCTTCCGCACAAATGACAAGAGTGCTCCGTTGGTTCAGTACCACTGGGCCTTTTCTTGCGCCATTCTCTTTTTTTGATAGCCCGCTGGACTCTGTCAGCCTCCCATGCTTTGCTGCCTCTGGTAAGGGCCGCCCTCCAATTTGCACGATCAAGCGAGAGCTTTTCCCACTCACTCACATCAATGGCAAAGGCCTTCAGTGATTGCTTGAGAGTGTCTTTGTAACGTCTCTTTGGGGCCCCAACATTCCTCGTTCCATTGGAGAGCTCAGAGAAGAAGATTTGCTTAGGGAGTCTGGAGTCGGGCATTCTGACAACATGTCCTACCCAACGTAGCTGAATTTTTTTCAGGTGGCAGAAGATGCTCAATTCCTTGGCACGATTGAGGACCTCAGTGTCTGGAATTTTATCCTGCCATTTGATCCTTAGGATCTTTCTAAGGCAGGCCAGACGAAAGTGATTTAGCTTTCTGGCACGCGATTGGTACACTGTCCAGGTTTCAGCCCCATAGAGTTTTCAGCCCCATGATCTCTGTAACGGCTTAGTTATTAGACTACGGTCTCCTAACAGCAATCACTCCAATATTACTTGGTCAATTTAATATGTCTCTCGGCCTTTGCACGGCAGAATTGTTGATGCCATTGGAAAAAGAAATGTGACAGGCAGGGGCGAGGCTTCCTCATAATCAAATAATCAGTGATTACCCTTCGAATATTAATTCTAGAATTACTGTGCTTTCCAGATCGATCCCAACTCCAAGTCCATTTAGTCAGTTCAGCATTCTATTCTACGTTGCTATTTTGGGTTTGTTGTTATGGTCTAACACCCCTCACCGAAAAGCATCCTTGTAGGGACTTACACCATATGAACTGGTCCAAAATCAGTGATTAACAAAGACGAAGACGACTCTACATCCAGAAGCTAGCTTTAGCATAGCCTGTTTTCTTCAAAGCGGCGCCGCAGACAGCAAAATAGTGGGGGAAAAAAATAGGTTTATAATCAAGGTTTGACCCGATTTTACGTACATATGCAGGTTTTTCACTATGCGGTCGTTTTCATCCCAATCGAAAGGTAAAGAGTAGAGTGAAAGAGTTTATGTGGATCTTTTTTTTTTTTTTTGTTTGAGGTAATCTAAGAATAATTTACTCTACCCACAGCAAGAGCTATCAAAGAATAATAATTATTATAATCTAGAACTAGATATAATTGTGATCCAAATCAGTCGAACGTATTAAGAACATCAATTCACTTGATAGGTCGCTCGAACCTAAACCGCAACGGCAGATAGCCATTTCTCCGAAATCGCTACACATTGTTGTGTCACAGAGATGCCATTTAAGCACTTTCTACCAATGTTATTGGGTCCTTTCCGAGAAACTTTATGAGATGGTAGAATAACAAAATCTCTGGCTATGAATATGACACTGAAAACGTGCTGTTCAAATTATATTTTAAAAAATGGGTGAAAAATATGCGTTTATAAGTCTGTTAGTATGAATGAATAGTTTTTGAGATTAGTTTGGCTTGTAAATTACTGCATTCCTGTCCTGTTAACAAGAATAGTCCGCCCTCCAGATTTTTGCAGTGCCTAGCAACCGTTTCATTGTTTTAGTCGCTGCATTTATAATTATAATTATGTAAATATGATGTAGCGATACGTCCTATTATGAGGATCTTACTAGCTTAAATTCTGATTACCCTCTGCAGAGGACCACGCTTCGCTGCTGGTGACAGGGAAAATAATGAATTCATCCTGGAAACAATAATTTCATCCATTTCTCTTCTAACAATGAAGTGATAAAGTAATTTTTGTACCATTTTAATCTTGAAAATTGAAACTGTTGTAAAAATAAGCCGGCTCATTAAATTTTTCTTTGACGTATTTTGGTTTATCGAATTGCATGCACCCTCGTCATGCAGATGATGTTTCTAAGGGAAGTTACTTATTTTCAGGATAATATTGAATAGCTTCACGCCTGTTTTGAAAGTGTAAAAGTCAGACGAACAGGTGGATAGATAGATGGACGGATGGATGGACGGATGGATGGATGGATGGATGGGTGTGTCACAAATCCCAGACTGGGAAATGTAATAGTTTATGACAGGACGACAATCACGAACAAACAAGTTTAACACTTAACAAAACAACCCATCAGACTCACACATTTATTAAACATAATTATACATATAATAGCGCAATTACATATATTATATTATTGAAATGACTGCCGTACAACGGCCTTATTCTCACACACACGCTCCCTCGGATCCACAATCCGGTAGTTACTCCTAAAGGCACTTCGGCCTCAGCCTCTCCCCTCAGGGTCTTAATAGTACATTAATGATTCACTGGCACCGCAGTCTCTCAATATCACCTTCCTATTGTCATACACCTTAGCACTCCCCTAGCACCTCAGCAGGGCAATAACACGTTATTATTTCCATAGCCATCAACATGGCAACAACATAATATCAGTTCACTAGCCTATCAACATGGCAACAACATAGTATCTCATTCACTCTCATATCTACGTCCCTGTCCGTGGCCTGACTGCCACGACTTTATGTGCCTCTACTGTCCTGCCCCGACCGCCTCACTTCTGGCCTATGTGTGGCCTCCGGCCCTATGCTGGCCTATCCCCTGTGCTCATCGAGGTGGCTCTGCGGCCCGTCCCCGACACCTACAAGAATAACATTACATTGGTATAATATCCTACCATTTCTATTCACTCCACCTCTCCTTACAATCCATGAAGCGTACACACACTAGTTCACCTTTCACTCACCACACATCTTACGGTAACACACTTCCATCGGAGTACACACTACTCACTCGCGCTACAAATCCATGAACTCACTTTCATCTATCGCTCGTGGCGCACATTGCTATATCCAATATCAAGGACTTCCACATTCCTCACATACTTATTCACATCATGGTAATAGACGAATATAATATAATACATCAATCATAATAATCAATCAACATTCTACATACCAGTCATAACTGGAAAGACTCTCACTAGTCTTCTCGACTGCTTCCTTTTATCTCTGCCCGATGGGCTATTATTCACAGATCCGCTCCCTAGGACCTTCTAACTTGCAGTGATAGTTATACAGCGCTTTCGCCTCATTCAGACCCCCCCCCCCCCACTACTCACAACAGCACGCTTAACTTGCTGTCTACTGTGAGCCTTTCTTACTCTACACCCGCTCTGTAGCAATCCCCTTAATTGCACTCACTCCACTCGTGACATCATCCCCCACCCCAAAAAAATTAATGCAATTAATTTCAAATCGCATCAAGATGACTGTCAACGAGTGAGTGTGAGCAATACGTACACTAAAAAAATGACCTAGCAGTTCCCCTAGTATATAAAATACCGAAATCAGGGGAAAATATGGGGATCAATATGGCCTGCAATATGCATATATGTGTCACATCATGAATAGCTAACTAACCACCATATCTAATACAGAATCAAAAACCATTCAACCTATCAACCATTCTTCATATCATATTTATAATGTCAATATTTTAAAGTCGACTTATTCACACAGATCCTGTCAATGTTCCTGTCCTCAGATGTATAAGCTCCTGAACTCTTGCCCTAGGCTCGACTAAGGTAGTCGGCGATATGATTGCTGGTTCCTGGAATTGGTTGAATAACGAAGGTATACGGCTGCAAAGCCAATGCCCATCTAGACAAGCGTGGGCTGGACGAACGATTCTTCGACAAAAATGTCAGTGGCTTGTGGTCTGTCTGGATACAAAATTCTCGTCCCATGAGATAACGTCCTAGTTTCTGGACGGACCAGACAATGGCAAGACACTCACGCTCTATCACAGAATACTTTCTTTCTCTCTGCAATAACTTCCTACTGACATAACATACAGGATGGAGACATTCGTTCTTCTCCTGTAGAAGACAAGCGCCGACACCAGAGTCCGACGCATCCGTTCTGAGGATAAAATTAGATCGAAAATCGGGTAATATCAGAATGGGTGACGATGATAATGCTGTCACCAAATTATCAAATGATGTCTGACATTCAGACGTCCACTGGACCTTATCGGGTTGTCCCTTCTTAGTAAGGTCAGTAAGAGAAGATGACAAGGAGGAAAAATTTGGAATGAACTTTCTGTAATAATTTAAAATTCCCACTAAGCTTCTGACTTGTTTCTTTGTTTTAGGGATTTGCAACCCTACTAACTTGTCAATTTTTGTTTCTTCAGGTCTCTGAACACCTCTACCCACAATATGTCCTAAGAATATTATCTCTGGACATGCCAAATCCATCTTTGCGGGTTTAGCAGTTAACCCAAAATGACGTAATCGTTGAAAAATTACTGTTAGTGTCTGAATATGATCAGACCATGTCGACGTATGGCATGCTATATCGTCAAAGAATGACACGACATTAGGTATGTCCTTCAACACTAGTATGAGAATACAGATACTCTGGTCTCTCATGAAACCTCTGCAGCATATCAACGTGGAAAACCTTTACTGATCCATCAATGTGGATAGCGTAATCTACCTTCGAAACAATTCGCTCAATAACATAAGGACCTTTCCATGTCATCAATAACTTATTATGGTCCGTAGGTAACAACAATAGGACCTTGTCTCCTGGCTTAAAAATTCTCAGTTTGGAACCTCTATCTTTATAGTCTTTTGCTCTTTTTGAAGCAATACTCGAAGCTTCTTCTGCTATATTCTGACGAGGAGCCTGGGGTGTACGAGCCTTATGCGTCGTCTTTTGGCACGCACTGCACGTCTTACAATATAACCCTACATCTCTATGTATCGATGGCCAATAAAAATATTTCAGGACTCTCTCCTTGGTTCTAGCACTTCCCATGTGACCCGCTAATGGAACATCATGGGCCAGACGCAATACTGTAGCAATTAACGACCGTGGCACGACGACTTGCTTTTCAACGGAAGCCACTGTGACGTACATACGGAACAGAATGCCCCCCTGGACAAAAAAAGAGGACGACCCGTTCTTATATCTCCTCGTTTTCTCGGTTCGCGCTTCCCCAAAGCATGGGTTTAATGATGGGTCCTCCCTTTGTAATTTCGCCAAGCGCTCTGGCGTAATATCTAGGTTGATCGCTGGCGTCGCCAAAGGTCTAATCTTATCTTTATCAGTTACCCGTCGACGTGTTTCGACCGCGGCGCAAAAGTCAATACCTTTTGATTGCGACCATGCTTGCACGTTCTCATCGGAAGGGGAAACTACCCGTGATACATTCCCAATGATGAGCTGGGCGCCTGGAAAACAACCAACGACTGCTTCGACTTCCCCGCTAAGGAAAGGTGTATCTATCATTATTTTTGCCATGGGTAATTTCTCAATGGCCCCCGAAAATTGGATGCACGGGACAGTCTCACCTGTAAGCTGTGAATCCCGAATGCAGTCCCTATGCACTCCCACAACGGTAGATCCTGTATCTCGTAAAACCGAGACCGGTTCGTCCCCAACAAACCCCGGATAAACCCTAAGACCACCTCCTGTATGACATGAATTTATAACGGGGATCTTTCTCCCACAAGGTAAAATACCGGAAGATAATAACTTCTCACAACTGGGACACTTAGAATACTGTCCGCCTCCGTTGTCCGATGTAACACACGCAGCCGCATGATGAAATTTATTTGGGGAACATGGACTGGAGCTACTGTCCACGTTCGCCGCTATCCTACCTGCAGGGCAGTTCACGCTGATGTGATCTGCTCTTCCGCAGTTCCAACACTTCGCGGCCCTACACTCGCGCGAAAAGTGACCCACGCGTCCGCAAGTCCAACACTCCGCTCCCTGTGCTGCTCTAGGCCTGGGTCCCCGTGACCCCTCGCGACCGGAATTAGAGTCCCTATGCCGTCGGTCATCGGCAAAGGTCACAAGTCGGCCCCGGCCATTACCGCGACCTAGCCCTCCTGCTCGGTCAAACTTACCGGATCCATATGCCGGTGATTGGTGATAGCCCCTACGCTGCCCCTGGGCTTGCCCACTATAGGCACCACGCTGACGCGACCTGTCCCTAAGTCCTGCCGGCGACCCCTCGACAACGGCGACGTACCCAGCATCTTGGACGTATGCCCTGGCGACTGGTTTGGACGGATGCGCCGTACGGTATGCCTCCGCCAACTTAGACGCCTCCTGCACCGTCGCGGGTTCGTTCTCTTTCAGGAAAGCCACCAGATCTTTGTGGCACGACGCGTACAGCTGGTCACGGATCATTAAGTCTTTCAGTTTAGCAAAATCCGCGCCCACATGCGCCAAGTCTACCCAGTTCGCGAAATACTCAGTTAGTCTCGCGACGAAGGCAGCAAAGTCCTCCCTGGTATCTGCACGTGCTCGCCTAAACTGCTCCCGGAAATATTCCTCGGTACGCGCAAATCGGCGAAGCAGCAAAGCCTTCAGCTTATCGTAATCTTGCACGTCTTCGCGCTGTAGCTCTTTAAAGTAGGTTAACGCTCGCCCCTGCAATAGCGACGCCAGGTACGTGGCCCATAATTCCTTATTTTCCCCCCATTGCAATTGTGCGTTCAGTTCGAACCTGTAAAGGAAGGCGTCTATGTCGTCCTTCCGGTCGTCGAACGTAGGGAGCTTAATCCTAACGCCACCTTTATTGGGTACCTGCCGCTCAACTGTTTCTGTTGGCGCACTCTTTTTGATTTCCAACTCCGCTATTCTTACTCGCGCGTCTGTCTCCCGCTCTTGAGCTTCTATCTCCTTTAACCTTATCTCCCTTTCCTGCTCCCTATCCTGTCTCTCCTGTCGCTGAGCTTCTAACTCCTTTAACTTAAACTCTCTTTCCTGCTCCTTATCCTTAGCCTCTCTCTCCTGTTGCTTAAACTCCCTTTCCTGTTGCTGAGCCTTAGCCTCTCTTTCCTCTTCTCTCTGTCGCTCTTGAGCCTCTTTTTCTCGCTCTCTATCCTTAGCACGCTCATCGCGCAAATCCGCCTGCTGTTCTTTAATCCAGCCGCGTAGCTCCTCTCCCTCCAGGCCAAGTTCCTTACCCAACTTCATTAGTTGTTGGAGTTCCGCCATTTCACAGATTTATGGTTATGGTATGTATTTTAAAAAACGGCTAACCTGTCGGTATGATAACTAACGACACGACCAGAGACCTGAGATCACACCAGATATAACAATACCCAATTCAGAATACAATTCAGAAATTTACCTTTACAGCAAAACTAATTCTATATCTACAAAATGCATGCACTATTAATTATAAAAGAAAATAGAGACGACAAGAATGAAGAAATACAGTAGAAGGACCACAAGTACGTCAAGGACAACGAACCAGACTAGGACAAAGCTTCTACAAAAAAAAACTATAATGGAAAAAAAAATGCAACCTACTACGCCGATTACACAACAAGGTACGAACAAGAACAGAGTCTGAAAAAAAAAGAACGTATCTATAGATAGGTAGAAAGAGGGACAAGAGAAACGTCTTCCTAAAACAACGAGGAAGATAGAACGCTACAATCTAAACAAAAATACAGGTCCCTACAGAACTGTTCACTGTGATGAACGAAGTTCCAAAGTTTACCACACCTTTTTAAAAGGATAAACTAAGTTCAACACAGCAAACCCGCGCCACCGCCCGTATAACCTATAACGACAACAACAGCAAAAACAGGGAAAAAGACAGTTTAAAGGAACAGCCCACAATCCAGGGCACAAAAATTTTGACTTTCACTTAACTTTTGAAATTTTGAGTAAAACTCCTCCCTTTAATCGGAGCTCTGGCTGCTCGTCTCCTCAGGCTGCACTCACACACTCTGGAAAGTTTAAATACAAATTAATACCTATTCATAGCAATACATGCATCAATATACATTCATTATTATACATAAATCATATCATGAAATGTCCATTCATCCAACGAACAAGACAGCACAATTACCTACTAACTAACTACAACTAAATATTACGAAAATGGACGAGTCACAATGGACGAGCCCCCAATGTCACAACGGACGAGCCCCCAATGTCACAAATCCCAGACTGGGAAATGTAATAGTTTATGACAGGACGACAATCACGAACAAACAAGTTTAACACTTAACAAAACAACCCATCAGACTCACACATTTATTAAACATAATTATACATATAATAGCGCAATTACATATATTATATTATTGAAATGACTGCCGTACAACGGCCTTATTCTCACACACACGCTCCCTCGGATCCACAATCCGGTAGTTACTCCTAAAGGCACTTCGGCCTCAGCCTCTCCCCTCAGGGTCTTAATAGTACATTAATGATTCACTGGCACCGCAGTCTCTCAATATCACCTTCCTATTGTCATACACCTTAGCACTCCCCTAGCACCTCAGCAGGGCAATAACACGTTATTATTTCCATAGCCATCAACATGGCAACAACATAATATCAGTTCACTAGCCTATCAACATGGCAACAACATAGTATCTCATTCACTCTCATATCTACGTCCCTGTCCGTGGCCTGACTGCCACGACTTTATGTGCCTCTACTGTCCTGCCCCGACCGCCTCACTTCTGGCCTATGTGTGGCCTCCGGCCCTATGCTGGCCTATCCCCTGTGCTCATCGAGGTGGCTCTGCGGCCCGTCCCCGACACCTACAAGAATAACATTACATTGGTATAATATCCTACCATTTCTATTCACTCCACCTCTCCTTACAATCCATGAAGCGTACACACACTAGTTCACCTTTCACTCACCACACATCTTACGGTAACACACTTCCATCGGAGTACACACTACTCACTCGCGCTACAAATCCATGAACTCACTTTCATCTATCGCTCGTGGCACACATTGCTATATCCAATATCAAGGACTTCCACATTCCTCACATATACTTATTCACATCATGGTAATAGACGAATATAATATAATACATCAATCATAATAATCAATCAACATTCTACATACCAGTCATAACTGGAAAGACTCTCACTAGTCTTCTCGACTGCTTCCTTTTATCTCTGCCCGATGGGCTATTATTCACAGATCCGCTCCCTAGGACCTTCTAACTTGCAGTGATAGTTATACAGCGCTTTCGCCTCATTCAGACCCCCCCCCCCCACTACTCACAACAGCACGCTTAACTTGCTGTCTACTGTGAGCCTTTCTTACTCTACACCCGCTCTGTAGCAATCCCCTTAATTGCACTCACTCCACTCGTGACAGGGTGGATGGATGGATGGATGTATGGATGGATGGATGGATGGATGGATGGATGGATGGATGGATGGATGGATGGATGGATGGATGGATGGATAGATGGATGGATGGATGGATGGATGTGGTGTATTCTCACAACTGCCGATGACAACTTTTGTTTTCTATATACTTTGAACTCCGCAAAGGAACTTTATTTCCTCCATTAACAGGAAGTAATACAGGCGTATTTCAAATGTGTAGAACTAAAAGGGAATTTTAAATAAGAAATTTTCAAATTTTAAGTGAAACATGTTGTTGTTTTTTTTCTCTTCTGTAAAGTAGCCTCTTGACACTTGTGAGATATCATGATTAGGAGGTCTCTTCGCTTCCAGTCTCCTCCTCTACCTCCGTACACCCCACTCCCCAAAGCTTTTTGTCTTTCAGAATCGTCATCTTACTATATTGGAGCCAGAGGGTGAACATGTAAGCATCTAAAGCACTGTAACTGCAAGACCAAAAATTATGAAACTTTGAGTACTACCCCAATGTTTGAATATGAAACTGGGTAATCTAGGCTCTTAGATGTATCAATGTAACTGCAAGCGGGCTGACCCACTGGAGTACTCAATCGGAACTTACGAATTAATTAGTCTGAAGGTTCACCAGGTTTCAGTGTCGATACCGAAAAAAGAAAGGTCACGCCAAAATAATCGATGTTGGTTTATGGAATGCGATGCTACAAATAAATCTCACACATTTCCTACGTCATTCCTCGTGCCAACAGTGACAATGAGAATGTGTTTATTCCTTCTGTCTTCCGGGATGATGGGCATTTTAGCATCTCCTGGTTGCTTGTCACAGCTTATGAACATAATTTGGTGTTTAGAGTAATGACCATAATCCAATCTGGCTCCAGGCTAAGTGGAACGGCGTCTCTGAACGTGAAGGACGTTTATAACGAATATGCTTTGCTACTTTCTTCGTCAGAAGTGTCTACCTCTTTCATTTAACGCTAGTGTCGGCGTCAGTAAGTACCCAGTGTAAATTACTCGCCAGCATCAGTACCATCATCACCGCATATTACTTAAAATTGTCACGCCAGAGACGATGAGTGTGTTGTTTTCAAATACAGAGAACTATGTAGTGTCGTTCTTTGTCCCAGCAAAATTATTGAATTTAAAAGAAATGTATTAAGAAATTCTCATGTATTTAACATAATCATGTATAAATAAATGGAAGCGTCCACGGGAAAAAACGGACTCAGTCACAGATTTCATGGTCATAGAAAACTGAGTTTTTAATTTTTTTACTGAGCTCTTTCTTTCATTGACCATGCTCGTTTTAGACGGCAAGTTTAGAGGACTGGGCCTATTTCTGTCAAAGATACTGAAGTAGGTTGTACAATGGAACATTCGCATGGGCTTGGGACCAATAGCGCATAATTTCTACTTTGTGACTTAGCCTGTTTATCCAGTGGATTCTTCAAAATGAATAAATAAATAAATAAATAAATAAATGCATAAATAATTGGCTTTTAAAATGCATGAAATAATGAAATCCTAGCCATCACACGATCAACAGATAAGAATCATTGTTTATACCAGTGAATGAAAAAAAGGGTTCTAATAACATTAAACAGGTCTGTTTAAATTAAACAACGGCGTGGCATGGGGACAATTTTTATCTAATTAAATGAGGTAAGAAATGAAAGGAGTAGGGTAAGATTAAGCCTAGACTCGCACATGCAGCTTTGTTATGTACACATTTTTTTTTTTAATCTAGGCGAATGATTCTGAATGCACGCACTAAGACACGACAGCAACTCTCATGTGCGCGCCTCGGTAATTTTCTACGACAGTTTGTTGACTATAACTGCATGCTGTGACATTTCAACTTTCAAATCCATTATGTGTCGTTTTCAAAAAAATGTTTTGGTTTTATTTCTTTTATGGAACCTATTATTTGCGTTGATAAGATCATTATCCCGGCTATCATCACTAACGATTATCCTTTTCTTTCTCATTCTCCACACCCAGTGCCAGATTCATGCATGGGCTTTTTGGAACTGCACCCAATGCGCAAAACTAACCCATTATTTATGAATACCATTTTCTGGTCAATTTCTTGCACCAACAAAGGTTGACAGATTTACTTACCTTAAAGTACGGATTCTGAATTCAGCCATGCATAGGGGCCTCCCCCAATTGAGGGCCTCGAGATATGAAGTGAAATTATCAATATAAAAATCGTATTTTAATTTTTATTGCAAGTCATTCTCCTTAACACAGAAAATGTTATTTTTATGAAAATATTGGTAAAAAATTCATAAAAATTCGCGTTTTTTATTGCGTCTAGGCGGGGCCTCACAGTATCTGTAGCGTCTAGGCGGAGGCCTCACAGTATCTGTAGCGTCTAGGCGGGGCCTCACAGTATCTGTAGCGTCTAGGCGGGGCCTCACAGTATCTGTAGCCTCTAGGCGGGGCCTCACAGTATCTGTAGCGTCTAAGCGGGGCCTCACAGTATCTGTAGCGTCTAGGCGGGGCCTCACAGTATCTGTAGCGTCTAGGCGGGGCCTCACAGTATCTGTAGCGTCTAGGCGGGGCCTCACAGTATCTGTAGCGTCTAGGCGGGGCCTCACAGTATCTGTAGCCTCTAGGCGGGGCCTCACAGTATCTGTAGCGTCTAGGCGGGGCCTCACAGTATCTGTAGCGTCTAGGCGGTGCCTCACAGTATCTGTAGCGTCTAGGCGGGGCCTCACAGTATCTGTAGCGTCTAGGCGGGGCCTCACAGTATCTGTAGCGTCTAGGCGGGGGCCTCATAGTATCTGTAGCGTCTAGGCGGGGGCCTCACAGTATCTGTAGCCTCTAGGCGGGGGCCTCACAGTATCTGTAGCGTCTAGGCGGGGGCATCACAGTATCTGTAGCGTCTAGGCGGGGCCTCACAGTATCTGTAGCGTCTAGGCGGGGCCTCACAGTATCTGTAGCGTCTAGGCGGGGGCCTCACAGTATCTGTAGCGTCTAAGCGGGGCCTCACAGTATCTGTAGCGTCTAGGCGGGGCCTCACAGTATCTGTAGCGTCTAGGCGGGGCCTCACAGTATCTGTAGCGTCTAGGCGGAGGCCTCACAGTATCTGTAGCGTCTAGGCGGGGGCCTCACAGTATCTGTAGCGTCTAGGCGGGGGCCTCACAGTATCTGTAGCGTCTAGGCGGGGGCCTCACAGTATCTGTAGCGTCTAGGCGGGGCCTCACAGTATCTGTAGCGTCTAGGCGGGGCCTCACAGTATCTGTAGCGTCTAGGCGGGGCCTCACAGTATCTGTAGCGTCTAGGGGGGGGCCTCACAGTATCTGTAGCGTCTAGGCGGGGGCCTCACAGTGTCTGTAGCGTCTAGGCGGGGGCCTCACAGTATCTGTAGCGTCTAGGCGGGGGCCTCACAGTATCTTTAGCGTCTAGGCGGGGGCCTCACAGTATCTGTAGCGTCTAGGCGGGGGCCTCACAGTATTTGTAGCCTCTAGGCGGGGGCCTCACAGTATCTGTAGCGTCTAGGCGGGGCCTCACAGTATCTGTAGCCTCTAAGCGGGGCCTCACAGTATATGTAGCCTCTAGGCGGGGCCTCACAGTATCTGTAGCCTCTAGGCGGGGCCTCACAGTATCTCTAGCCTCTAGGCGGGGCCTCACAGTATCTGTAGCCTATAGGCGGGGCCTCACAGTATCTGTAGCGTCTAGGCGGGGCCTCACAGTATCTGTAGCCTCTAGGCGGGGGCCTCACAGTATCTGTAGCCTCTAGGCGGGGGCCTCACAGTATCTGTAGCCTCTAGGCGGGGGCCTCACAGTATCTGTAGCCTCTAGGCGGGGGCCTCATAGTATCTGTAGCCTCTAGGCGGGGGCCTCACAGTATCTGTAGCCTCTAGGCGGGGGCCTCACAGTATCTGTAGCCTCTAGGCGGGGGCCTCACAGTATCTGTAGCCTCTGGGCGGGGGCCTCACAGTATCTGTAGCCTCTAGGCGGGGCCTCACAGTATCTGTAGCGTCTAGGCGGGGCCTCACAGTATCTGTAGCGTCTAGGCGGGGGCCTCACAGTATCTGTAGCGTCTAGGCGGGGCCTCACAGTATCTGTAGCGTCTAGGCGGGGGCCTCACAGTATCTGTAGCGTCTAGGCGGGGGCCTCACAGTATCTGTAGCGTCTAGGCGGGGGCCTCACAGTATCTGTAGCGTCTAGGCGGGGCCTCACAGTATCTGTAGCCTCTAGGCGGGGCCTCACAGTATTTGTAGCCTCTAGGCGGGGCCTCACAGTATCTGTAGCCTCTAGGCGGGGCCTCACAGTATCTGTAGCCTCTAGGCGGGGCCTCACAGTATCTGTAGCCTCTAGGCGGAGCCTCACAGTATCTGTAGCGTCTAGGCGGGACCTCACAGTATCTGTAGCCTCTAGGCGGGGGCCTCACAGTATCTGTAGCCTCTAGGCGGGGGCCTCACAGTATCTGTAGCCTCTAGGCAGGGGCCTCATAGTATCTGTAGCCTCTAGGCGGGGGCCTCACAGTATCTGTAGCCTCTAGGCGGGGGCCTCACAGTATCTGTAGCCTCTAGGCGGGGTCCTCACGGTATCTGTAGCCTCTAGGCGGGGGCCTCACAGTATCTGTAGCGTCTAGGCGGGGCCTCACAGTATCTGTAGCGTCTAGGCGGGGCGTCACAGTATCTGTAGCGTCTAGGCGGGGGCCTCACAGTATCTGTAGCGTCTAGGCGGGGCCTCACAGTATCTGTAGCGTCTAGGCGGGGGCCTCACAGTATCTGTAGCGACTAGGCGGGGGCCTCATAGTATCTGTAGCGTCTAGGCGGGGGCCTCACAGTATCTGTAGCGTCTAGGCGGGGCCTCACAGTATCTGTAGCGTCTAGGCGGGGCCTCACAGTATCTGTAGCCTCTAGGCGGGGCCTCACACTATCTGTAGCGTCTAGGCGGGGCCTCACAGTATGTGTAGCGTCTAGGCGGGGCCTCACAGTATCTGTTGCGTCTAGGCGGGGCCTCACAGTATCTGTAGCCTCTAGGCGGGGCCTCACAGTATCTGTAGCGTCTAGGTAGGGCCTCACAGTATCTGTAGCATCTAGGCGGGGGCCTCACAGTATCTGTATCCTCTAGGCGGGGCCTCACAGTATCTGTAGCGTCTAGGCGGGGCCTCACAGTATCTGTAGCGTCTAGGCGGGGGCCTCACAGTATCTGTAGCCTCTAGGCGGGGCCTCACAGTATCTGTAGCCTCTAGGCGGGGCCTCACAGTATCTGTAGCGTCTAGGCGGGGCCTCACAGTATCTGTAGCCTCTAGGCGGGGGCCTCACAGTATCTGTAGCCTCTAGGCGGGGGCCTCACAGTGTCTGTAGCCTAGGGCCCTATAACTCATAATCCGCCCCCGACCTTATCACTTCATCCTCACCATCATCTTGGGAATCATCTTCCTGTTAATGTCATTATCATCTCCCAATTAAATTATTGCACTGATCAAACTGACGGGGATCCTTATTCCTTCACGTCATTAGTCACAGCTAGAGGCCGTAGATCATGACAAAAAGCCGATTTCCATTTATAGAACTGTAAATTATCCCAATAAAAGAACTGACCTTTATACTAAAGCTGATCCTAATTAATACCGAGGATGGTTTAAATTACTGACTTTACTGGGAGAGTGGCGCTGCATTTTCTGGCACGGATCCAAAATTGCTGAATATTCTTGCATGAAATGTGCCACATTAAACCTGTTGCCTTCCAGCGTCCGGATTGTATAGTTGTAGGAATGTGTGGCTTTAGCCTAAAAATGACTTAAGTGCTGACCTTTTCGTTCAACATGTTACCAAAGACAGTCGAAACTCTCACTGTAAGGGCAGAGCTGCTGACCTAGTTGTACGACATGTTACCAAAGGCAGTTGAAACAGTTACGAAAACGCCGTCAATGACAATGCCACCATCGGCTGATGGCGGGCGAATCCAGGAAGCGTCTCTTTTTACAGTGTCGCTAAAAGCTTAAATTAGTTGTAACCCTGTCGTATTCAGTAGGCCGGGTGACAATTCCTTTCGGCTATAGGTCAGTGAAACTGAATTCAGACGGTAGTAGTATTTCTATGCTAAAATGGAAGTTAGGGCACTTATAAATAACTGACATTTCGGATTAGACACAATCGTAATTTTGAGCATCCTGATTCACATTGCAAAGGAACTGGCGAGTGGCGACATAACCGTTAATAATTATTTAGGTCGTAGATTCTAAACATTATACTTTGCAAGAATCTTTTGTTCACATTCAGCCAAATAACATTTATATTTGGATTTTGATACTAGTACGTATGCCTCCCCAGCCCCACCCACCCCCACCCTCCCCCCGATTTTTGCCCTAGGGGTACATAGTTATATTCAAGCCGTTCGTTAGTCCGCTAGCGAGTTCCTTCCGAAATACTCCTAACAGCAGATTTAATTAATTATTCATTCAGATTTTCTTTTTTGTTTTCCTCCTGTTTTTTTGGTTGAAAGGGTAAGGGGGCACGGTTAGCGATTCGATAAGATTGAGGATTGAACATAAGGTCGGGATTAGAGATAGGTGCATATAGAGGTACGTCCCCCCCCCCCCCCACCCCCTCCCCCCTCCAGTGCAAGAAGCCTGCAACATACAACTTTAAATTTTCTTATTTTGCTTCTATTTGTGACTTTTTTTTGCCACATTTTTACCTTTTGGCCCTGCCTTGCTGTGACCCCTTAGCTTTTTGGTTATTTCTTTGAACTTTTTTGTTTTTTTTTGGTCATAGTTTAATGTGTAACGTTATTTTTTTGTCTTATTTCAGCATCACGTGGCGGAAAAGGGCCTACGTTTCGCCGGGACAGGGGACAAGCGTGCTGGGTGGCCCCACCCACGCCACGCCCCTTGAATGCATCCGCTCAAAATTCCGCGCTCCCATTGGATCAGATATATGGTTTCTACGGCAACACGGATATAATGTGTGTGATTGGCAATCAGTGGCCACGTGATCCATAGGGTAAGTTAACTTTTACATTAATTATTCATCGTTTTTTTTTTTTTGTCTTTTTTTTTTTTTGGTGTTTCTTTTGTTTTTGTTGTTGCTGTTTTTTGTTTTTTTTCTTGCGTTGTTTCGTTTTTCTTGTGTGTGTGTATGTGAGCATGTGTGTGAGTCTGTTTGTGTGTATCAATGTAAGTATAAAACTCCAACCAGAGAGATGTAATAATTTAATTTAATAGAATAAAATGACATTTTGATTTAAGCCAAATTGAACAGTGTATACTGCACACTTCATATACCTAATGACTGAAACGTGTCCCGTGATTTCATACAAAAGGTAAAAAAAGTTCACACACGTATCCTCTATGTTGTTTCCTTGGCGCAAGGACGATACAGATACATTTTATTGCACGGAGTAAGTTTAGTTCTGAATCTAAATTCTTTGTTAAGCTCAGTTTTCATGTGAGCGGAAACGTCAAAAATCTATCAAGAAGTAAAAAAGAAAGCGTGTTTCCATGTGTACGGAAAATGCGTTTCAATACGCATGAAAATATTCCTTCTATTTTACTACTAGGATTTTAATTTTTTTTTGACGTTTCTGTTGCCGTTTCCATTACCTCACACGTGGAAACCCAGCTTAAGAATTCTTAACCTCTGACTGAAGGGGAGCAGACCTAGCTTTTGTCCGCTGAAAATATAACAAACACTGATTAGGTTTTGAAATCGTGAGATCCCCGGTTGACCTCTATCACATGTGGTACTGATTCATATCATTGGGAGGAAAACTCATCTGTTGACCTTTTTATGAATCTTCCGTTTGAAGTGCTGTATTTAATCATAATTTACTTGGCTGAGGTTACAGTCTCGTTAACTGCTACCATGCCAATGCTGTTAATATCACGATATTACAGTTCTTGATGGGTTATTATCGTTATTAGTATTAGCTGGCCCTGGTCTGACTCGGGGAATACACAGATGTAATTTTTAATGTTGACTTTTGATCAGCAATGTGTAGACTGAGGCGCCGTACGAAATTTCCTGTCATACTTTTTAATTCTACTTGAAGAAAATGCGTTTTGTTGTTTTTTTTCCAGCTTAAAACATCCGAATACTTTATTCTGTTCATCTCAGTTGTGGTTGGAAATCAATGAAAGTATTAATGAAAATGTAACGAACTTTAACACCCTTTAAGATTTTATGTCTAGGTACACAGTCATGTTACGGTTCTGTGCATAATGAGATTTTGAAGAAATTATGGCTCACCTCTTAAAAAACCTTTCATGATTACATTGAGGACCTTACTTACTTTATAATAACTAGTCAATGTACCCGTTCTTCGAACGGTGAGTGGCAAACTGAGCACATTTCATGTCTTGTTTAATTTCAAGCAGGCCACGCTCAAAGGAGATGGTATATTCGATACTGTGTATCGGTTTCGCTAGCGCCCAGTAAAGAGGTTGCGAAATCGCCATCCATAACAATCATATAAACATACATCACAGCATCCATGCAGCTCGACAGGATAAAAACAACAGTAGGCCTAGGCCTAGATATACCAAAATTGTGAGTGTCTCGCTTTAAATGCCATGAAATGCTTAGACGCAAAATGACAGACTTCGATACTGAGTATCGATTGTTACACCTATAGGCAACACTCTAACAATCATAAAAACTACACCAGGAATTTAGTCCGGGTTTAAACGCTAAGGCGTTTCACAGTTTTCAAAAAAATATAAGACGTGGTCAAACGCAAAAACTAAGCCAGTCATGCAACTCGGCAGTATCAAAAACGGTAGTATGCAAACTTTCAAGTGCCAGCTTGAATGGCCATGAAATGCATAAGCGTCATACACAGTTTACCCCCTGCTCTCATTATAAGAGATGATTTTTAATGGTCATGGCAATGGTGGTGGCGCTGGCGGTGTCTTATCCATTCAGTGTGTTGTTATTATTATGTATGCTTGTTCTTGGTGATATTTAGTTGTTCGATCTCATGACTGAATTCATTTTCACATTTTGACTCCGACTAGTTTTTGTGATCGGAAGGAAAGGGCAAGTAAAAATTATATTTACAAAATCTATAAGCTGCTAAAAAAAAAAATACTAAAAAGAAAATTAAAATGTTTTGATAGTAAAAGTTAAACGTTCCTGGAAAAACTAGTATTTTTATTATCAAAGCTCCCGTTGGTGTGTCAAATGAAGCAAAAGAAAATGGCAAATAGGTGAACCTTCTGCCTTGTTTCAGTTTTCTGAGATGTTGAAGATCTGGTCTGGCGATAGAGATAGTTTCCTATTGAAAACAATATTGAGACGAGTTGTCCAGACAAGATTGTTTCATTACGAAAGAAAAATGTCTGTGAAATGAACGAGTGAACTCGTCACGGGTGTAATTTACCATGCCACTGATTGTCAAGACAATGCCACAAATCGATGTCAGATCATTGGCGGTAGTAATTATGGACCCGAGCACCTGTGAGTAAGATAAAATATCGTGTTACTGTGAACGGATGCGGCCTTTGCCGTGTCCTCTAGTTGTGAATTGAATTCTTACCTCTCAGGACTGAGGGAGATTTTCATTGGCAACCAGGGGCGTGGCAGATAGAGATGGAGCCGTCTTGACATCATTAACTCTTTCAGTGTCACAGGTCTGTTTTGGAAAAGAAATTACAACGCCCTTGTTCTATTCGCATAATACTTCATCAAAGATCCAACCTACCTCCAATCGACCGCTATAGCCTTGGCGGACGTGCTTAGGAAAATGCCAGCGACCCCTTTTCCATGAGTTTCAGGAGTGATTTTCGGGTAATATAATTGGCTATAGTGTCCCAGGGCTGTGACACCGAAAGGGTTAAGGTCCTCTATGCAAAGCAATCGGGTGTTCTTCCCCGTTTCAGAAACCAGTGTAAAACTGCATGTATGTGGCACCCTAAACCCTTGTGGCTCTGGGCGAGAGCCCCGTGTGCCCGTGCTTTAAAACGACTCTGGATAGAGAATGAAGGGCGGTGGGGACTCATAGAGCGTCTGAGCACGCGTGAAATACACACACACACAATAGACAGTGTGATATTACAGAATGCTGCTATGGTCCTATGGAGGAGTGTCTCACCCACCCCCACCCCACCTTCCCCAGGCATTCTGTAATACTCAAGAAGACTCCCCACCTCTGTACATTATCGCCCAATCTTCACCCCTTCCCCCACCAAAAAAAAAACTTGGGGCACGTACGTGCTTCTAACGCCTATTGAAAGACTGATGTCTACCACAAAGTAACCCCACAAAAGATGATTATTTTCTAGCTCAAAGTCACAGGCCGCGAAACGATCTTAATTGCTATTGTTATTCTTTTCTACGTCTTTTTTTTTTGTTTGTAGTGTTTGATTTTCTTTCCCCATTGGATGGGTTTTTTTCCCCAGGCTATTAAGCTTTTCTTTAATTTAGTCACGGGCCTTATTACAAAGAAGAAATCAACCAATGAGCCTAAAATGGTCAGGTTAGTGCTCAGGTTCAATGTCTCATAGGTGTCGCCTCATGCTCAGCCTGCTGGCTGACTGCTGGGTGACTTTGGAATGGGAGTCGTGTGGATGGATGGATAGATGAGTGGATGAATCGATGGATGGGCGGACGAACGGGATGCACACAGAGTAGCTGAATACTGGGATGGAAAATGGGTGAATGGACGAATGGATAGATGGATGAAAAACACTGGATAAAGGAATAGATGTAGGGAGGAAAACTTACATGGGTGTCGCACGTGCAGTCTCGGATAGATAGGTTGTCAGTGGATGAAAGAAACGGACAGAGAGAGAGAGAGAGAGAGAGAGAGAGAGAGAGAGAGAGACAAGGAGAGAGCGGTGGGGGGGGAGGGGGGGGAGCGATGTATTCTTCAAGATTCAAGAGAGGCCTGTATCTCAGGGTTACTAACTTGATTCGCAAACGTGTCCAAAAAAGCTTTTATTTCGCCGCTTTAGTCAGAGACATCAAGGAAAATAGATGAAACAATAATTAAATACAGAATACAATATAAGAAAGTGAATAAAAGACTATTAACCAGCTACTTAGCTGTTGAGATTCATGGTTCGTCTTCAACGGAACGCTACTGTGACCCTACAGGTTTTCTATGTTGTTTTTATTGTTTTTCATGATTGTTGTTACAAGTACGTACGTCCCCTAAGTTGTCTGCGCTAGGCGTACGTATTTTAACGATTTTTGTGACTCCAGATCTAGAGATCTCCCCCAAAAATACTCTTAACAACAACCTTAGTTAATTATTCTTTCAGATATTTCTTTTTGTTTTTTCCTCGTAGTTGAAAGGGTAGGGGCAAGGATTTAGGATTTAGGATGAGGACGGGGTTAGGGACAGATAGGTGTGCGTACGTGTCCTTAGTTCAAAACTCTAGGGGTGCTTAAGTCCAAAACAGCGTTTTTTTCATACTCGTGATTTGTTCACTAATGAATGCCATCATAATTGTCTCCTTGATAACCTGGGAACACTCAGTACTTCCAGTTATAAGCTGCATAACACGGACTTCATATAGACCCTTTTCATTTACTGTCCTCCATATCACGTGATTTGCAAACAAAATGGCGGCCTGCCCCACTTGTAGGGCGGAAGCGGTGGACGACAGTCGAACGAGGCTGGGCACCCAACTCTTGTTGGGCACCCAACTGTACAAACCCGTTACCTGCTGGTTCTGGCATAAAAATGCATCTTTGCTTAGACTGTGCACATATTCAGATGCCATCACTAAGGCAAGTGGAGGTTTGTGCCCTACACGGTGCTTTTCGAAGCCGTGCGGCTCCCCGCAAACAACCGTAACGCGGAAGTGAAAAGGGTCTATATGAGCAGTCCTCTCCATTGCATTTGGTCTTAATACGTAGAAGAAACTGCCGACCGCATAATTGCATCATTATCACAGAGGTACATTTAGCGCGAGTTCAAAAGGCGTGGCAATTACTTCGTCTTTCAGGACATGGTATTCTGTATGTCAAGTTTTCCAGTTGTTGTTTTTTTTTTTGTCATAATAAAGATCCTCAGGCTAGGCGCACTTGCGACTTGCTATCGTGTTGCAATCGTGTCTAAGTTCCATGTTTCTGTCGACGCTGTAATGTCATGCACTCATGCGCTTCTCTGTTCACTCATTTAGATTCATAGACATACCAGGCGATTGCAGCGCAACAGCCATAGTGGCTCAAAACTAGATTAGGATATAATAGTTTAATTTAATTTTATTCCTTTAGAAGTTACTGTAAAACTTTCCTGTTGATATTTCTCAGGCTAGGCGCGCACTACGACTTTCTGCCATGTTGCAGTCAAGGCTTAGGCTTACACTGGACCTTTTTTTTTTTTGATTTGCTGCATTTTAGGTTCGTGCCACACTTTGCTGTGACCCGGCGGCTTTTCACTGATTTTAATAAATTCTTTATGGTATTCTGTCAAGGAATAAATCAAATGGATAGTGAACACTCAACCGCTTAGTAATAAAGGTCTGACATAACAAAGGAAACACGAATCAGAATGATGTTCAGAGGAGTGACACGAATATTACCAAGGAGTGAGAATATGAAACTTTCGGAACCTATCTTTAACATCTTCCCGGGATAATTGCTTCGTTTTATTTGTATATTATCCAGTCTGTCAGTTGAAATAGTTTTTATGACAAAACGTTTAATGTGTAGGGGGGGGGTTATTGGTGCACCACAAGAAGCTGGAGAAATTGAAGATGAATTAATATGGACGCGTTTGTGCTCTCAACTCTAGCTGTGAATAGTATAACAAAAAAAATGTCTGTACTTTCTTCACTTTGATTTTCAAAAGTGTCCTAAATTAATGGTATATCCTTTGAAATAATTGTTTGTTTTTTAGGCGCCATTACTATGTTAAGATCTTTATGTCACTTTGTGTTATGTCACTGTTTTGTGAGCCGCCAGTCTTTCGAACATGGTTATTGTTGTTTCTGTGCTTCAGTTCTGTAGCTCACATTTTCATTTGAGAAATGTTGTAAACTTTCTGAGAACCATCCCAGCTCGTATCGTCAGCTTTGTAGGATTTTATTTGTTCGTAAAGCCAATAAACATGATACCTTGAAATGAAGTATCATTATTTGAGAACGCTCCAGTTTACCAACTTATTTGTCTAGCATGCCCAGAGTTTCTCCCTGGAGACTTCCGTCACGTCTTGGATACTTCCACACCTAAATACCTGGCAGTGTCAGGAAAACCAAATAGGATAAAACATAAGAAATCAATGTTTGCTCAGGTTGGCAGCACGCTCCAGCAATTGATGGTACAAAAATAAACGGCTTTCAGTCCAAAATGAGTGGTAACGGGGGCAGGTTTTCGATAATACCTGTCTTCGGCTGGGGCATGGCACAAAATAATTTTGCTCCATCGAATGGTCCGTTTCGGAGGAAAAGTACCGCAACTACCAGGTGAAATATGCCATGTACAAAATATGAAATGTACGCGGACGAAGACGAGTACAAACATGGGTGCCCATGTTCTCAGTATTCATTATGTCTTCTTGACATCCAAACAAAACCAAACAAAAATTACTGCCATATAATTATTCTTTTCACACACGTACATGCACATGCATGCAGGCACACACGACAGCCTATTAAAGATATTATGAGAAGATCCAGCTCTGGAGTCACTAAATGCTTTAAACTACGTACCCCTAGAGCAAAACACTTGGGGTACGTACATACAAGTAAGAACAATCTTTTAAGATAAACATGGGGAAAATGACTTAAGCATTCGAAGCCTAATCATAAAAAAATGGCTTGGCATCTTTATTTTGACATCTATCGCTATATAGGGTCTGCACTACTTTTACAGTATCCAGAATTTAAGCGAAACATTTGAACCACTGGCATTGTTGCCAACTCTGCGTTCTTGTTTTCCACAAAGCAAAGAATGCCAAAACCATAGCGATTAACGCATGCAGTTTTCTTGAAATATACGAGTAGCTGTTGTTAATTGCTTTGATGAAACAGTTTTATGCAATCAGCGCATGAGGGCTGTTCTTGCGTATGTTTGATTAATAGCAGAGGAAATTCTGTCCCAGAAATCAAACTATTTTTCTGAAATACATGTATACAGAAATCTGCGATAGACATTTTTTTTTAAATTTCAAATTCATGTTTTTTTTTGGTTTTTTTAAAAAAATTGTTTCTTATGCTGGGCTTTGTCACAAACAACCTCTCTCACTCTCTTTCTCTCTCCATTTCTCTCTCTCTCTCTCTCTTTTTTTTAAAATTTTGTCACAAAGCCAAGTTGAGTTAATCAAATTCAGTCAAGATTACGACTTTGCACTCGGCAGACACAGCTCATCAAAGCCGTCAAACGACAAGATTAAACCCACACCTTCATAGTGTGATAAAAATAAAATGGTCGTTGATTTGTGATATAAGCCGTGTTTCAGGTAAAGATCAGGGGCTATGGAAACAGCACTAACCATTAATCATGATGTTCTAGAAAGAAAAAAGAATGTGGTTAGAAGCACATACGTGCCCCAAGTTTTTTTTTTGGTGGGGGAAGGGGTGAGGATTGGGCGATAATGTACAGAGGTGGGGGGTCTTCTTGAGTATTACAGAATGCCTGGGGAAGGTGGGGTGGGGGTGGGTCAGACACTCCTCCATAGGACCATAGCAGCATTCTGTGTAATATCACACTGTCTCAGACCTCTAGAACCATAATACATAGGCGAAAGATGTATGAATTTGCTTACACTGCGGCTTATAGGACCGGGCTCAGCTTAGCTTTAGCGCGTGTGTGTGCGGAGGCTGGTAATCGCTCACACACACTATGCACGGACGTGGAGGATGGCAAGTGCTGAGGATGGGAACAATAACATACAACATCGTCAAGCGTTGTCATCTTCGATTCTACTCCCCTATGTGCGCGCGCGTGTGTCTGTGTATCTCCACGATAGAGCCTGTACAGTGGCTAGGCTGGCGAAACTTCTCTTAGGGTGGGGCTCCAATTGATTTTTGTCCTTTGGTTTAGAGAAAAAAAAAATAGAAAAAATAAATACAGAGCGAATGTAGACGGACCATTCGTCCTCATCCGTTGCGCCTGTCACTAATTCCCTGTGCGGCCAGTGTTGCAGGCTGAAACGTCATAGTGATCTTCTGGATGTGAAAGTCAACAAGGGACTGAAATTTTGCAGCTTGGAAGCAGATTCTAACATAGATCCCAGCAGTGCTGTGGTGGATCGTCTTTGGGACGGACGGACATTGTTTCAGTGTTCAAGTTTTGCCCGTTTGTTAAAGAGCGCATTTTGTATTTTCTTCTGTGAGATATTGAATTGTAATGTAAGCGAGCGAAAAGTGTTGCCAAGTTATCAACGACACAGCTGTGAAATGAATTATGTTGAATTAAGTTTGTCTTTTACGGTTCCTGTATAGGGAATGCTTGACGGCGAAAGAGTGACTGCGTTCGGTCATCCCTTCATAATTTTATGTTTGTCTTGTTTATAGTGTCCAAACAAAAACTGTCTTTGTGTAATTACTAGCATGTCTTATAAAAGATTTGATGCGTAGAAAATGCGATGAAATAACGATACAATGCGGTTCGGAATTTTGTCGGATTTCCTTGATGTGACTCCTGTTCTCTCTGAAGGGCTTAAATTTAATCTACTTTTTGCAAATGATATAGTACAAAATTATGGCATCGACAAGCAAAAGCCTGGTGAAGATTTCCAAATTCAAGTTGAAGAATTACTCTCTTTGAAGTTCTGTTTGCATATTTTGAAATAGTCTGTGGGGAAAGACAACATGAGTATTTATTCAGGGCTTGCAGTGCAAACCAGGATATTATGTCATCACTAGGTGTTAATTTGGTTACTTTGTGAAATTGCATTTGCCTGACGTAAACCCCCGGCGATAGTTAATGCTGTTCTGTCTGAACTGTTGACTAGTTTGATGCAGTGGATCACAAGTTTAATGGACTAAATCACTGGATTTTGTTTCGCTCGCGAATCAGGAGGAAATCAATTAATATAATGTAAACACAGCTATAGTTTTCCTCTACAATTTACAATCACAAATTTTGATGTTGGCATTTCTTCACGGCAAAATCTTTGATATTGAGTTTCCTTGTGCCTGGTACATCGTGCTTATTTCAATATAGGGAAAAGGGTAATATAATCTAGATATTCACGAAATATCACAAAAACCACAGAAAAACTGTGGGGTCGCAGCAGGGCTGTAAGCAAAGTCAAAATTGGGCAAAAAGAAACGGTTTTGCAACATACAACCTTTTCTGTTTGCCCAATTTTGACTATAATGTAGATATGTATGTTTTACACTGAGGATGTGGTATTTGCATTCAAGCAATCAGAAATTGAACGGTCGGGGGTAAAGACAGTGTGTATTCAATTATCGTAGCACCTGTCGGATTGCGAAGGCCGTGGCTAAAGTTGAATTAAAGTAAGGTTTCCTGCTACGTTACAGATGGGCGAATTTCTGTTTTCACTGGACATGAACGTTTGTTCTTTCTTGTTTTGTTTTCGCTGAATGGCTTTCCTACATTTTCATTCTAGTGTGTTATTTGGCATCGCAAGATAATAATTATGTCATAATGCATCATAAAAAAAAATAAATAAACTGCCACATGGGTATAAAAATAAAAGGAAAATTGTGGTTTGTATATGTTAATATCTATATCTCTATAGATACAAGTACGAATTTCATATTTTTCCCCTTTTTTCTTTAGGTGGGGAGAGGCTGGCGGAAGGATAGACATTAATTAAATTTTTATGTGCAGTGTTAAAGAATGACCACACAATTGGAAATGGTCTAATGTTTATTATTATTAACTGTTCGTGCGTGTTAAACCACGTTTTATTAAAGAAATTTTAAAAAAAGAAAGAAAGAAAGAGAGAGATGGCACTCCGAGAGAAAGAGAGGGGGGGGGGGGGAGGGAGAGAAGAATATTGATTTTATGAATATAGATTGTAAAAAAAAAAATTCTTCAAGACACAGTATCAGTTACATTCTGTTGGAGAGGAGAAGAGAAAATGAATAATGATAATTATAGTAATATGAATTTACAGAAAGAAAAGCAGGCTAACTGGGATGGAATGGACAGATAATGAATGTAAGTTTCTGACAACGGTCGATGCGAGAAGAATGTAAAAGTTTTGCGAAAAAAGATACGGACCTATAATTTCCGGCTCTCAGGCGTCCATAATGACACTGTTTTACGTCATTCCTCACTAATCACTTCGACTTTTAAAAAAATGTGGATATCTCTGGTTGGGCTCCCTAAACATGTAACATTTATACTGGTGTTTCTTTTTCTAGCTGTACTTGATATCATCTATCTATCTATCTATCTATCTATCTATCTATCTATCTATCTATCTATCTATCTATCTATCTATCTATCTATCTATCTATCTAGCTATCTAGCTATCTATCTATCTATCTATCTATCTATCTATCTATCTATCTATCTATAGCTATCTACCTATCTACCTATCTATCTATCTATCTGTCTATCTGTCTGTCTGTCTGTCTGTCTGTCTGTATATCTATCTATCTATCTATCTACCCACTCATCGGTCCGTCCGTCCGTCCGTCTGTCTGTCTATGTTTCTGTCTGTCTGTCTATCTATCTATCTATCTATCTATCTATCTATCTATCTATCTATCTATCTATCTATCTATCTATCTATCTATCTATCTATCTATCTATCTATCTATCTATCTGTCTGTCTGTTTGTCTGACTATTTAGGCCTATCGGTCTGTCTGTCTATTTGTCTGTAAATCTATCTATCTATCTATCTATCTATCTATCTATCTATCTATCTATCTATCTATCTATCTATCTATCTATCTATCTATCTATCTATCTATCTATCCACTCATCGGTCCGTCCGTCCGTCCGTCTGTCTGTCTATGTTTCTCTGTCTGTCTGTCTGTCTATTTGTCTGTCTGTCGATCTATCTGTCTATCATTCTATCTATCTGTCTTCTGTCTGTGTGCCTGACTATTTAGGCCTATCTGTCTGTCTGTCTGTCTGTTTGTCTGACTATTTTGGCCTATCCGTCTGTCTGTCTATTTGTTTATAAATCTATCTGTCTGTAATCTATCTATCTATCTATCTATCTATCTATCTATCTATCTATCTATCTATCTATCTATCTATCTATCTATCTATCTATGCTTCTGGCTGCTGGTTGCGCAACAGAACGGCTTGATTTTACTGTTGGGTTCAACTATCTCAACACCGTTGCGTTTTCTTTCTTTCTGGTTTATTTATTTATTTATTGTTGTGTTCATTTATTTAGAGTTCCCGTGGTTGAAAAATACTGATTGTTGCAAATAGCAAAGCAAAGTCCGCATAATTATTTCCATACAATTTGGTTTATTTGTCCATGGACGTGTCACTAAAGAACAACCGGCGATAGGACAAGCTGACAAAACCTGCTTATTAACGTCCTTCCATGTCTTTCAATGTCTTTATCTGCTTTGTCGGGCATTCGCCGAGACGGCACTTCACACATGACTTGGTTTAAAAGTGAGGTGGGTGGTAGGAGGCAGGGTGGCGAGAAGAGCGGGAAAGAGAATGTGTGAGAGGATGAGAGAGAGAGAGAGAGAGAGAGAGAGAGAGAGAGAGAGAGAGAGAGAGAGAGAGAGAGAGAGAGAGGAAGGAAGAGAGAGAGAGAGAAAAAGAGAGAGATAGTGACAAAGAGAGAGGCAGAGAGAGAACTGGACAGAGAGAGAGAGATAAAGACATAGAGAAATAGAGACAGAGAGAAATAGTCAGAGAGAGAGAGAGAGAAAGAGAGAGAGAGAGAGAGAGAGACAGATACAGAGACAGAGAGATGCGCAGAGAAATAGAGAGAGAACGAACAGAAACAGAGAGAGAGAGAGAGAGAGAGACAGAGAGAAAGAGACAGGGATAGAGAGACAGACAGAAAGAGTCACAGCGAGAGAGAGATTTATAAAAGTGCATAATCGGAACCTATTGACATATTATTATATATTTGTATAACCCTCTTTACTCCGAGCATTGGCAGTAAGACTCTCAGTAATTGTCAGCTGTCAAGTGAAGAACTTAATAGTCACATCCTGGTCGTCCAATGAAAGCGCAATATGGCTTGGAGAAACCTGGGCTTGGTCAGGCTTTAATCTGATACAATGTCGATCTTTGAATATGTGTATTTTCCTCCCGTCACGAACGATTGGTTTTTGTTGTTGTTGTTGTTGTTGTTGTTTTGCAGAGAAGCAAGTGAAGAGAAAGAATATTGCTGAAGGGTTGGCAAAATCGGCATCTTGAAGAGAAGACGCTCAACTTTTTTTTTTGAATTGCATCAACAAAACATCATACTCTAGTCACGAAGTTGATATTTGCACTGCGTTTTCTACCGTCAGTACATCTGCAATACGATGCAGATTAATTGCTCTTGTTCACAGCATCCACTCCGCTATTTTGCCTCTGTATACTTGTCCGCAGCATCCGTTCCGCTCCGCTCCTCACCGCTATAGAGGCAAAGATAGTCTTTCCGACGTCATTTTCCGTGAAAATGTCGGAGCGGATACTGTGGACAAGAGCACTCACTCACTCTCACTCACTCACTCTCTGATTTACTAACCCAGCCACCCATTGATTTCTTACTCACTCACACACTTACTCACTCATTTAGCCACCCTTCCACTCACTCACTCATTCTCTCACTCACTCACTCAGTGATTTACTCATTCAGCCGCTCTCTGATTTACTCACATACTGACACTCACTCACTTACTGACTCTCACTCACTGAATGATTTACTCTCAGACACCTCTGATTTACTTACTCTCACTCACTCACCCACTGATTTACCCATTCAGCCACTCTCTGATTGACTCACTCACTCACGCAGTCAGGTTATTTTTTATCAACAGCGTTTGTCGAGCCCCCCTTTCTTTCTCTCTCTCACTCCCTCTCTCTGTCTGTCTCTCTCTCTCTCCCTGTCTCTCTGTCTGTCTCTCTGTCTCTCTCTGTCTCGGCGCTTTTATGCATTAATCAGTGTTCTCTTTTTTGAATCACACATACACTTTCCTTGCACACGCCTATACATATATAAACTTTAACCACAGAGAAACACAGAGAGTATAAAAGAGAGCAGATTAAAAAAAACCAAAAAACAGTGAAGGTTGCGACATCCACACAGTAGTTGCGACATCCACACAGTAGTTGCGACATCCACACAGTAGTTGCGACATCCACACAGTAGTTGCGACATCCACACAGTAGTTGCGACATCCACACAGTAGTTGCGACATCCACACAGTAGTTGCGACATCCACACAGTAGTTGCGACATCCACACAGTAGTTGCGACATCCACACAGTAGTTGCGACATCCACACAGTAGTTGCGACATCCACACAGTAGTTGCGACATCCACACAGTAGTTGCGACATCCACACAGTAGTTGCGACATCCACACAGTAGTTGCGACATCCACACAGTAGTTGCGACATCCACACAGTAGTTGCGACATCCACACAGTAGTTGCGACATCCACACAGTAGTTGCGACATCCACACAGTAGTTGCGACATCCACACAGTAGTTGCGACATCCACACAGTAGTTGCGACATCCACACAGTAGTTGCGACATCCACACAGTAGTTGCGACATCCACACAGTAGTTGCGACATCCACACAGTAGTTGCGACATCCACACAGTAGTTGCGACATCCACACAGTAGTTGCGACATCCACACAGTAGTTGCGACATCCACACAGTAGTTGCGACATCCACACAGTAGTTGCGACATCCACACAGTAGTTGCGACATCCACACAGTAGTTGCGACATCCACACAGTAGTTGCGACATCCACACAGTAGTTGCGACATCCACACAGTAGTTGCGACATCCACACAGTAGTTGCGACAAACACCTTTAACAACATGGCATTGTTGATAAGACAAGTAGGCTAGGTTGTGATCGTCTCGGCTGTTGGGAATATTTCACAAGTCCAGATTAAAGTACTCCTACCATGGCATTTGAGCACAATCCCGCTTTGCTCATGCTCGGCTCACCCTCGAGGAAGATGCCATGCGTGATGTCACCCCTTGTTCTCAGTCTCACGTTCACCAAATCAGAAAATCGCAATATAGATCTAAATAGAAGCGAATTGCAACGCCGCCCCCGAGAACTGCCCGGTAATTAAAAAATCGAAAAATCATGCGTTTTTCACCTTAATTCGGGAAAGATAACATAGTTTGCAATGGGCGAATAACGTATTGGATGCTTCTAATTTGTACTATGCTCAACGAGGACCACGTTCAATGTTGTCCCTACTTTATCTAACATTCCTACCATCTACTGTTGGATTTTGGTGCGTATGACGTTCACTAACAGAACTGACCAGTGCACAATCGGTGGCTTGGGGTTACAGAAGTGCGCAGACTCCGTGGATGGGAGTAAATATAGCAAAGCTTTGTTCGTTGTTTTTTTTTTTTGTTGCATTTTAAAAAATACCAGTAGGCATTCATTAAAGCGTGCAATATTTGTAAGATCTGAATGAAGTAAATTTGTGAAATTTCCACTTTCTTCTTTCACATAGTGGTAAAAGGGATGGCATATCACAGTATATGGTCTAAAGGCAAGGTGCGCACCTCTCGCGCAAAAGGTACGGGGTGCGATTCCCGGTCGGGGCAGACATGTTGGATTTATTTTTTCGGGGGAGGGGGGCGGATTCATGTTCCTGATCTTATGGTAGGTAGAATCGAGCACCTAGTCTTCTGGGATAAGGACGAAAAACTCGGAGGGCCCGTGTGCACGTTGCGCGCGTTAAAGATAACTTGGCAGGTAAAAGTCGAGAAGAGCCGACCGAACAAGACGCGCTGCCCCGGGCAAAATTCTAGAAAACTAATCCCTGCCACAGAAACAAGTAACAAGAACACTAAAAAAAAAGTGAGGTGTATATATCAGTGGCAACGGACCTCCTTCAATAAAGACAGTATGAAGAGTAATACCGTATTCCTCGGCAAGACAGCTCAGATATCGCCCTCCGTGCACGGAACAGCATGGTATTTTGAACTTCGTATATTATGGTGTAATTCTTGACAGACATAATAGCTTTAGTTCATGTTAGATTCATTTTCTGGCATTCGCAAAATAAAAGAATTAAATAGACTTCACTTTATCCTGCGAATTGCAGAGAGGCAGAACGCTCGTCTATATTTTTCTCTGTTTGCTTTGTTTGTATTATTGCTTCTGGGTGGTAGTTACTAAGTGATCCTGAACAGCAGTTCTTTCTGTTTTATAAGACTGCTGTAAAAGGCCGTGGATTGCATTTTGTTTCCGTCTGCAAATGAAAAGAACAGGAAAGCTATGCATTCATGCTGCAAAAATTAGTCTTGATTTTCCCAGGTGAGTTCATGGGTTGGGCTTGTTATCGTGGGCTGGAGGGAACAGTTTCCCTGTGGATCAGCCTGGAGATTTTAATGGTATCGATTATCAGAAGTGAAAACGTTACAGGGATCAGCGGAGTGTAGCGATGCTTTAAGTGTCATTATCGAGCTTGTCTGTGCGATACTCCAAAACTTACGGCCTCAGGGATTTTCAACTGTTTTTTCTCGTGTTGTGTCATGTTGGTTTTCGTTTTTCTTTTTTTCCAAGTTCCCCCCCCCCCACCCCATTAGCTGTATGTTAATTAGTCTAGATAAGCACCTTCGAGTGTCCAGGGGTCAATGGATGAGCTATTGAGAGTTTCTTCTTGAATCAGACAATTAGAGCTCAGTTTTTAAACCAACATACGTCTCCTGAGCCCCCTTTAAACTCACTGAGTTTGATTATAAATGTACGTGGTAATTAAATAGGGCAGGATCTCATGCATTCATTGTTGTAGCATTATGTATACAGCATTCCTACTTGTAGGCAAGGCTCGTAAACGCTGATACACGGAGTTATGTCCTATTCGCAGCATTATATACCAAGAAATGTGATAAAATATTATAAGAGAGAAAAAAAAAAGGAGAAAATTTGTGGAGTCTCAGCAAGGCTTGACGCGAAATTAAAATGTAGCAAAAAGAAAAGGCTGTATGTCGCAAAACTTTGCATAAGAAATAATACATTAGCGATACAATCAAACGCGAAGGAAAAGGAAGGAAAGTGAGAGTGTTTTGGGAGGTGTTCTTGTTCTTGCTTTCAAACTGAGACAACCAAACATAAACAGCCTGTCCTTGCCTACCCAACTTTACAGTGAAACCCAGCTGGATGCGCGCTTTAGACTAGTCGCATCGTAGGACATTAAATGGTGAAGATATCATTCCTATCTTGTTTTATGATACAATAGATGATGCTCCAGCAATTTCAAAAGGCAGTTGTTACTTGTACGGCGGTTTGCGCTAGGGGCGCGTACGTATACGTACCTGTCCCTAACCCCGTCCTTATCCTCAACCCTAAATCTTATCGAATCCTAAAAAACCGGAGAAAAAACACAAAGAAAATCTGAAAAAAAAATTGATTGAGGCTGTTGTTAAAGAGTATTTTGGGAGGAATTCTCCAACTGTGAAGTCAGAAACTGCTTTAAAATACATAGCCTACTCCTAGCGCGAAGAACTTAGGGGACGTACGTTCATGTAACAACATTCGTTTCAAAGGCCCACAGTACAAACGCTATCCGGCAGCCTGTGTCAGAAGTCGAACAGTTGCTGAGATAAATTTGTTTTTAACAAGCTTCTTTGCCCGGCCAGAAACTCCAGCGTACAAAACGAAAGTAATGTGGCTAATCATGTTGGAAAGCCGACCTCTGTATATCTCCACCAGAGCGCAGAGACAACGAATGCTTGCATTGATCTGGACTGTAGAGACCTATATTTCACCCCATTGAGCCAGTCTACAGTTTTTCCAGAAGAAACGGCACTTTCTAAATACGAAATACCCCCCTTTTGGCACCCATATTTCATCTGCAAGTTGATTTGGAGATTTTTAACATATTTAAAATTCCTTTTTGATCTAGACAAATCATATTTAAACAACTTTGCTGATAAAGCAGTTTACACAAAACTTTTCTGTCATATTATTTTATTTGTGAAATTTTAATTGATCCGTCTCTACAAATGAGACTGCAGAATCCCCCCCCCCCCCCCCCCACAAAAAAAAACAACAACCCGGAAAGTCTCAAAGTGGCGCTTACGCCCTTCTCGTGCCGACGCACCATTAAACCGAAACTCCTAGACTCAAAACTCCGTATTTTCCACTCCAGCTCAATTCCAGTCCATACTTGAAGCATGTTCTGGTTTAGCATGAGAAAGGTAGAATCTGAAACTGTGACGCCTTCATCGAATTATTTCCTAGAACAATAGGTACTATTGAATAGATGTAGATAATAAAGAATTGCCATGGTCGTGCTACTGATGCTTGAGACGAGAAATAATTATTCGGTCAGCGTTTTATTAATGTCTACATAATGATATAAATGCATGATAATGTTGGTTCTTGACACTCGAAATGGCCTGTTTATGATTTCTCCAGAAGTACGGTTGTCGTACAGATCAAGCGGTTGGCCGATGTGGCAACCTCACCTGAGTAGTTCCCTTGTTTCCTTAATGACAGCCATTTGAGGACTCTGAGATTGCCCAACGTTATTAGTCATTGTAACGTAATGTTTGCGCGTTGTCTGTCCGTAGGCTGCAATAACAGTTGATTTGAATGAATTAAAATTGTCCCCGAATGATCGTAACCCGCTGTGGACAATCGGAAAATGCCCTCGATGCGCGTCAGTGCAGATTTTAATCCTCGTCTATAAGACTTGAAAGCAGAGATAGAATTGAAACGAACCATTCTTTTGCAACAGTATCAAAGGCTACATGAAGTAAAGCAACTGAGGATAAATATTCTCTTATGGGAGGACGCACTAGCATCTGTTTGATGTACTTTTGTTCTTCCTTTGGCTCATAATACTAATTTTGTTTGCATTTTTATCCTGCAGCGCCGGAATATCTCCAGCTCCAACTTTTCGCACCAAGATTTCGTGTATTACTCTGGACGTAATGTTTCCATGTTCTGGTAACGTATCGTGTGAGGGAAGACTCAACATTTCAGTTACGTAAATTCGCCCCCCAGTTCGTGGATATTTGATTTCCACAGTAAAAACAAACGGCCGTGGAACACACTATTTACAGACAGTTTATCTGTTACGAAACAAACGCTTGTCTTCTGCAAAACAAGTCCAATGCCTCAAAATCAGAAATGTCAGATTAAAGTCACATTGCGCAAACGGAAGACGACATGTATACAGATGGGAAAGATCGCATGTAGTTTTCATGCTTGTGGCTGAATACGTTCTCGTTAGGCATTTAGCAGTCTTTTAGCACTTCCATGCCATTGTGCAAAAATAGTAGTTCAATGTCTGTGAATACGATGAGTATTACAGACAGTGTGAATGTGCCTTGAATATATTACTATGAGTGTAGGCTGATTAATTTGTTTTTATGGCGTACATTCGTACGCGTATGTGTGTTTGTAAGTATTCGTAAAGAAAGCTTAGCCAGGGAGGATTGTCAAGCTCTGGTTTCGTCGGGACCAGCAGGGTTCTATTTTTTTTTTCTGTAGAAGTCTATAATTTGTATTCATTCTGTTCCAAATTCATAATCTTTATTCATGCTTTTCATGACGTAACGACTTTGAGCGGATTTAATGTGATGTTCTTTGAAGTATAATAAGTGTAAAATTGTGTTGGATGTAGAGGGCGGGGTGGGGATGGGGGAACGAGAGGGGCGGAGATCCAGAGAGGGGAATGAGAAAGAACCAGTGAGATAAACACAGAAGATGGGCAGCCTGTGAAACTGCGAAAAGATTTATTTTTTTAGCGTGTTTTTCAGCCATCTTCCGGTTTTGGCGTCGTTCCGGAAATGATCGAGATGAAATACCGGACTGTTTGATTCCGTGACAATTCCACAACCGTTTTCTCTTCCTGAATGCCTGGTACGGTACTGTGGCTCCCGATTGCATTTGTGAAGCCTAAGTAGGACGCTGTTTTGTTCCATATACCAATCTGGATAAATTATATAAATTCCATTTCACAGCCGTACCACCAGACTTTTCATTACAATTGACTTCCAAAGATCTAACTGTGTGGTCTTGTCCACACCGTCCTCTGTTTTTAAGAAAAATGACACATGGAAAAGTAAAACACTCTTTCCTTCTGTATACTTGTCCACAGCATCCGTTCCACTCCGGTCCTCATCGCTATAGAGGCAAAGAGAGTTTTTCTTACGTCATTTTCAGTAAAAATGATAATGAATGAAGATCGTTTATATAGCGCCTAATCCAAACGGGTTTGCTCTAGCCGCTTTACAGAAAGTCTTGTTCTCTCCATTTGCATCTCTCTCACTCTCTCTTTCTTTCTCTCACTCTCTCTATCTCTCTCTATCTCAGAGCAAATTGTAACGCAGCCTGTTAGGCGCAGCTAGTTCACAACTCACAACAGTTCACAACTCACATCTGGTATTCTAAAGTATTATAATATTATTTGAATATATATTATATAATATTTATTTAATAATGAATTACGATTTTTCGTTGGTGATATGGGCGGGGGGGGGGGGGGGGTGATAGGGATACATTTTAATCTATTAATTTTAATTTCAATTTTTTTCAAAATAGTGGAGTGGATACTATGGACAAGACCAGGTAATGGTCAGAAATCATGCATTATGATTCCTGTGGTCTATTTAAATGAGAAACTGGATTGTCCCAGAGTTAGTCTTATCTAACATCAATGCTGTTTCATGCTTGCGACCCAGGCATGTTAGATAAGCCTGAAATTACATCGCTGGGCTGACATAATGGCCTGTCTCATGTTTCTTAGTTCTGAGAAAAGCAAATAATTATAACTTTATCAAAGTGAAATAAATGTTCAGTTGCTTAGGTTATTTTGCCGTTACGGATTGGCCCGTTTTTGTTTGTTTGTTTGTGTTTGCTTCCTAGCCGCATTGGCCTTAAGATGAGTCGGAATAATCAATGAGATTTTAGTCGAAAACTGATTTAAGTCTTTATGTTAGGACAGTGACAGTTAATGTAGATTTATAAGAGTGAACACATCAGTAGTGTTTGTAAGCAGAGCGGGTTAGTGTGGGATTGCGACAATGACGTCCGCGTATGATTAGTAGTGTTGTAAATCGATCGAAAATTAGCCCGGCAGCATAAACTAAGGGGGGTATCAAACTAAGCCCGGAGCGGCACATTCATCTGCTGGCAGACAAGAAGTGCATGCCATAATTTCCTTTATATTATTTACACAGTAAATCTGGGAAGACGCTGTCATACAAAGTCCGGTCAGACACAGTCAGCTTTTGCCACTATTTCTTGGGTGTGCATTTGGCTGGCAGGATCTGACTGACTGTGTCGTTCCGGGCTTTGTATGATAACCCCTTAACTCACACAGAGGGTGTGAGCGCTCTAGGAACTGTCCATGTTTGCAAGAGTGGGCGGTAACGGAGAAGGATATGCTTTGGTAAGAGAAATTGTTCCTGTGGGGTTGTAGTAGACACAGTTGACCCTATGAGTTGAGAGTAGGGCGAGGAGGTTGTTGTTTTTTTTTGTCTGCAAGGAGTCGAACTGCGCGATGCGCATGCTTCGAGAGGAACAACAGTCCCTAAAATACGCCAGATGTACTACTAAAGCTGATCAATCTTACTGTCAGGATTACTAAATACTCTTTACATTAGCTTCTTTCCACATCCGGACAACCAGGAACAAAGAAAGTCCAATAAATATTAATGAAACTATGTCTTAATGACACGAAAAGTAGTGTTACTGCCACGGAACTGGCTTAATTCTGATTTATAATGGAATTCCCCATAATCAGGTAATTGTAGGCTATCGATGAGCTACAATTTAGAAGTTGGTTATGCCTATTGTATTCAGTCGTTGGTTGTTGAAAGTAAAAGGTTTTTTCCTTGCAGAACACCTGTTCCAAACTGTGACAGCATTCTGTGTCACTGGATAGAAGAGATGACAGTTATGGCTAGCCCAGCTCCGCTCGAGTTTACCTAAATGTGTTGACCTCAGCAGCTTGAATGGCATCATTTTACATAACAAAAAACATGATTAACCTGGACACATTTTTCTATGGAGGGGGGGGGGGGGTTCTTCCGTTTCGTTGCGCGATACATGGCGTCTTAACTCTGTATGCCGCGAATTTTTCCACGTTTGCTGATACAGCTGCACTGTGACGACGACCTGCCTGCTCTAGTGGTAGCTGGGCTGCAAATAACACGACGACAAATTTCCCAAAATGGGATTAAAGACGTTGCTACAAACTACAGGACGAAAACAGAATGAAGACCAACTTCAGTAACATTTATGAATTTAGTAAGTCGACTTTCTTTACAAAACAGCCTAGCATTCCTGTGCACCTTTACATCGGTGATTGGCACAAACATGACCAGCGGAAGAACCTCGGATTCATAGGCTATTGGCACACAAAGAGTTAATAACAGTATGATTGAACTCCTTTGCCTCGGGTGGGAATATTGGAAGAAAATAGATTTTCTTAAAGTGGCAGTTATTATGGGAACGTAGACTAATTACAAAGCCGAATAGAGAAACTACTGAGTGATAAGTTGTATCCATAGCTCATCTGTCTATAGTTTACTATGCATACACGGTCCTCGAACAACAGCTTTTCTTAAAATATCAACGTCTTTGCGTAGTTAAATTTCAGGGGCGTCACGTCCATCTTCGTGTTATTTGAAATGTTCATGTCAGTTCTGAAAGCTGAACGTGCTGCAGTCACTGACAAAACCTGCTTTTTTTTCAAAGTTCTTAACCCCTAACTACAGACGCTATGAAAGCTCAATTTTCTCAAATTCAGTTTATATTGAGATTCACTTAATATTTTAAATGGTAAGTATGAATCTAAATCAGGCTGTCGATCAGTATTTAAAAGCTAGTAACGGAGAAACAAACCTTATCATTGGCGGAACAGTGAACAATTTGAATGGGTTAAATATGTTATACATCATGGTATTCATTCCTGTTGTTTCTGCCGTTTATCCTTTAATGGCTAACTTAATTGTTATTGATTGTGATTGGAAAGACGGGTGGTAATTCTTCAGTGCCGCGTGGAAAGGATTTCCAGAGCACATTAATTGCCGTTGTGTGCGTTCAAACGATTTGGTGGTAATTTTCTGCCTGCCTGTCACTCTCAACTGTGCTTGATTTGTTGAGCTGGGCTTGCTGCTCATTGAGTTGGAAGTTTGATTGCTATGATTTGTTGGGTGGCGTTATTAATTGATTCCAAGTCTTTCATCCTCCCACTGTTTTATCTACAATCGTTTTGTATTTTAACAATCGAAGGGCTGAGTCCTATACTTTACTTTTACTTTTACTTTTTCATCCTGTCGCCTTTGAGCGTCGAAGGGAGATGCAGGTTTTTTACGGTAGGCCAACTCTGCCGCTCTTTCAACTGAGATGTTGTTGTTTCTCAGGATTCCTTTAACTCATTCAATCCATCTTTTGCGTGTCTGCCTCTTCATTTGTAGTCTGAGAACTTGGTGTTGAAGGCTCTCGAGGCTGGTTGACTAGGTGGCATTCGTGACAGGTGGCCAAACCATTTAAGTCGTTGTTTTTCTGTGAAATGCAGGCAGGATTCTGTGCCAACAGCTGCTCTTACATCTTCATTTCTTTGCCTGTCTCATCTTGTGATGTTGAGGGTTTGTTCTATATTGTGCCCAAATCACAAAACACCAAAACTGAGAGACTGAGCAAGATAATGTTCCTCGTACATGCTTTGACTCCGAAAACTTCAGTTCTTTCAAGATGTCTCACTCCAGTAACAGGGTAGTGGATAATATACTTTGGACAGAAGACAGTCTACTCGCTGAGCCATACTGTAGGCTTTGGAGTCCATGTGGACTTGGACATGGTATAGAACTCAACAGAACTAGCCTATTTAATTGTTTTTATGTGATTCCATGCGATAAACATTACTGATATTATAATTATCGCATTGTAAGTGTTTGTCCCATAAACTTAAAATATTCGGCATTTTTTTCATTTGAGGTAATAACCAAGCGTAAGTGATATTTGAAACATTATTTTGCAAGATCAATAAGGACGTGGTCAACAAAGATGGGTTTAGCGTCAATTATTGATGAAGCATGAGTCACATTGTATCGACAAGTTCACTGTGTTTTACATCGCCCCACTCCCACCCTCCCATGTCCGTCGAAACCGAGTTCTTCTACACGTCTTGAAATGAACAGCATGATCATGTGATGCCAAGCTACACGTACGTCGCTCGTGTCTTGCCTGGATTGTAATGTTCTGTCACGACAAAATAGCAGGTCGTTGCTTCTCTTCGTGATACGGAACTCCATCATGATTTTAGTGGCTTTTATTCCGGATAAACGAAATTCAATGGATGAACTCAGCGCATGTTTCACATGTTAAGCCTGGGAGCCTCTGACAGACCGCTAACTGTATACGCTTTGCACTGTACTGATCATTACACAATTCTTTCCTCACAGTGATGATGTAATATGCCACTTTCCAGGCCAGTATACTCGTTATGTCCACAATCGATAATAATCAAGGGTGAGAGGGATGTTCATATGGAAGAACTCGTTGGAAAGTTCGTGATGACAAGGAAAACAAAAAATTCCTTTTTTTTCAGAGTAAATTTCTAGAGAGAGTTATAGATCAGCTTTCAAGCAACAACAATGAGAGAGTGGAGTAATTTAAAAGAGTCAAGTTGAAAATGTTTACGGTAATATTGCCCGATAAACAAACAACCAAGAGAGATAATTAAAACTCCAATTGTAGCGTTTTCTGCCTGTAAAAAACTCCTATTATTCATCTGTTATGTATATCCGGACGAAAGGTTGTCAAAGAATATCGATACTGATAAGGTAATATTTTCTGAGGCGTGCTGCTCAAGTCACGATCTGGCGATGCCATGGTCAATACAAATCTTACCCCGGAGTTCCACCCGGGCGGGATGCTTCGATCTGAGGCCCGTCAGTGTTGAAGGAGAAGTTCTCTGCAATAGTCCCCCCCTTGCCTTCGTCCTTAGAGGAGGGTAAAATAGCACAGCTTTCCATCGTGGTATCACCGTCGCTGAGATATGGACAATCCACCCATCTTCCTGCTTGTCAGTCGAAAATGAAAACAATTCCAAGATTCTTTTGCTTCTTCTCGAGTGAATGAGTTGGAGGCTGGAGACCGCAATTGTGTTTTAGTTCCATGTTCCTGTCAACTCTGCAGTGTGCCCGTGTCTCGGGAATCGTGCTCATCCCCAATTATTCGCCTACAGTTCAATAAAAATAAACTAATAAAAAAATTCAGAAACAGAAAGCTTCGTGTCTGACCTCGACCGAGAATTATTGTCGCTGTTGTGGTAACGCTCATGTATCAGATTATCAAACGTTTGTTGCAGCGTCACTAATGTTGTCCGTGTTTGTGCAGTTGTCAGAGTTGTGGGATGATGGAGTTTTACACTATTTGCTCCAAGTCGCAGATGACGGAGAATGGAGCTTAGGGTCCGTAGGCGTGACTGTTGTTTATTGGTGCATTTGTACTGCTTTACCCCCAGTACCCGTCTGTGTGTGTGTGCGCGTGTGTCTGTCTGTCTGTCTGTCTCTCTCTCTCTCTCTCACTCTCTCTCTCTCTCTCTCTCTCTCTCTCTCTCTCAGTGTCTCTCTCTCCCCCCCCCCCCCCTGTTTTGCGTTTGAAGTTTTGATAGGAGGAGGATGGATAACTGGAAACATGAATAAGCTAACTTGCGTCTCACTGCTGCTTTCGCGGAGAAACTTTCATCCATATCATGAAATCATTGAGCGTTATGCAACACAGTTCCTGGCGGGTTTTAAGCAACACCTGACGCTAATCATCTTGTCCGTCATTGTGCCTGGGAACCTTACTGAACTGTCCCCGAGTGGACTGTACACATACTACTACAGCAGAGGCAGGCTCTAACTTTAAATGTCTTATTTAGAAGTCATTATGGTTTTCTCTAAAAGATGCATTTACTTTGCTTCATGCAAAGGAATGCTTATTCATTTTCTTTTTTAAAGTTAATTATTAGACAAGGAACGATACCATTTCAAGATAGGCGGGTATTTGTCATGTTAAAGTTAAAGCGCTTGATCAATATCGTAAATGCGTCATAGTGTTGGTTGTTTTGGGTGTGAGCCTTGACTGATGGTGTTAGGGTGTTATTCTGCTGTTTGGTAGACAAAGTTAATAGAAGTAAGGAGGAGCTCGGGGGCAACAGAGCAGTAAGATAATGAATCAGAGAAATTATGAGGCGAATTAGTTGGAGTGCCTAGTTAGTGCTCAGAAAAGGGAAATAGGAGTGAAAGGAAGTAGAAAGACAGGTGATCAAGATGGGGATCGAACCCGCGATTTTGTGGACAAAGTCAGCACAGACCAAAAGCATCATATTACAGAAGCGTCGAAAACGATGTTGCCTTAGACCCTGGTGTAGTCTTTGTCCAATGTCCATTGAGTGATGGCCAGCCGAAACTATAAATGGAAGAAAAGTATAGGCCTAACCCAGATAGGAAATTAGAGATATTTCATATATAGTGGCAGAATGGGAATTGAAGAGTGTTTTTCCAGAACTGGGTAAGTCAAATTTTGCATCTCGAAGATAAAGACGGGCCATAGCAAGTTTTAACCCAACACTTTCACCCTGTCTTACACGAATTTTGAATGACTAGATCAATCTGAAAGTGGCTATAACGCATGCAAAATTTCACATACCCAGTTTTGGAAAAACACTCTTCAATTTGACCCAGATTGGGATGTGCATTAAAGCAGTAATGTTGTTGTCGGGCTGTAGTAACTTGTTGTGGACCTTTGTGTTTCATAGAAAGCTATTATAGATGAACACGGAACACAACTCTGTATATTATCTATTCTGATTTGGAATCAGACTACCGTCCCCTATCCATAAAGTACGTACGTTCGGGGGGGGGGAGTCCGGTTGCCCCACAGACTAATAAATTAACCAGACTGGATGATCCCATTGTGTGACGTCACAAAACAGCGAAAGGTCATGAACCATCCGCCATATAAGGTTTAAGGTAGCGACCGACGCTTCAGCATAGCTATAGTGTTGAATGACACCATTTTGACGCGCCTACTGAACGTGGAAGTTTGGTTCCGCACCAAGAAATTAATACATGTACAACCAATCTTGACAATTAAAAAGAAATTTCTGCTGCAGATAGAACTAGAATCGGAATTTCCCGAGCGGCGGCCATGTTGGTTATACAGTCGTCGCTCGGGAAATTCCGTAAAAAACGACACAGCCCGAAGCTCGTGTTTCCAGTCTGGTTAATTTATTAGTCTGTGGGTTGCCTCAAGCATATGAAAAGTGTACACGGGAAAGCGGAACTCTAGGGAGTAAATGTGCGCCTTTCGCGTCTAGCTCTGACGGAAGACATTTGGTTTTATTTATATATTTTGAAATTGTTGGACTGTATAAAGTCATGTTTTCCCTGTTGCTGTGAAAGCTAGATTTGGTCAAATCCAGATTGTATTAAAATCCACTTATTTCAACTGTCTTGAATGATTAATGTGAATGTCAATCAGGCTATTGATCTGCTTTTAAAAGTTCGTAATGGAGAAACAAAAACCTGAAACTGACGGAGCAGTCTAGAGTTCACAGGAATGCTGTTTCAGTATTGAAAGGGTTAATGAAACAGATGAAACTGTCCATGCAGAATGTCACTTGAAGTTTGTAAAACATCAGTGTCTTATCACGGATGGATGTCCGCTATTCTAATGACCCTATGCTTACAGGGAGGGGTGCTTTTCGGGGAGGGGGGGGGTTGAAGGACATGCGATGTTTCACCCACCCTCATCCCCCGTTTTTAAATTAAGACAGAAAGTTTCAGTTACCAAAGTTGTCGTGGCTACACGAAATTGTACAGGTTTGGAGATGAGACCAGTCGTTGCTTTCGAGTCTGGTATTGATTTTTGCTTTGGTTTCATACTACCTGCCTGCCATGTCTTATGTCTAAGCTGATTTGTCGCCTTGATTAAGTTATGAACTGTGTCTCGGTGTTTCCTTGTCCAGTTTGTCGCAGTTGTTGCCGTTGTCGGTGTTGTTGTTGTTCTTGTTGGTGTAGTTGTTGTTGCTACTTTTGTTGTTGTCGGTGTTGTTATTGTTGCTACTGTCGTTGTTGTTGTCGTTGTTGTTGCTCTGCTGTTGTTGTTTTTGCTACTTTTGTTTGTTGTTGTTGTTGTTGTTAACGGTGTTCTTGTTGTTGTCGGTGTTGTTGTTCTTTGCTACTTTTGTTGCTGTCGTCGTTGTTGTTGTTTTTGTTGTTGTGGCCACTTTTGTTGCTGTCGTCGTTGTTGTTGTTTTTGTTGTTGTGGCCACTTTTGTTGCTGTCGTCGTTGTTGTTGTTTTTGTTGTTGTGGCCATTTTTGTTGCTGTCGTCGTTGTTGTTGTTTTTCTTGTTGTGGCCACCTTTGTTGCTGTCGTCGTTTTTATTGTTGCTGCTGCTGCTGTTGTTGTTGTTGTCGTTTGTCACAATGGAAAAGTGAATACCTTGAGGTTACATGAAGCTCTTTGTCGTAGTCTATCTCACATAGTGTTAAATCAATGGTTGTCGGTAGTTTTTGAATTATGACTATGTTGCCATTCCTTGTGATGAGATCTACGTTGTCAGAAAGGGGCGTGTCG
>OZ007571.1:6544419-6589419 GCA_963931925.1 Onchidella celtica | reverse complement strand
CATCCTCAGAAGGCTGTAGTTATAAGTACGATGTACGCACGCCGAACGTTTTGCTCTAGGGGCTTGTACGTATACGTAACTATCCCTAACCCCGTCCATATCCTCAATCCTAAATCTTATTGAATCCCTAACCCTGGCCTCTACCCTTTCAAACAAAAAAACAGGGGAAAACAAAAAGAAAATCTGAAAGAATAATTAATTAATGTGGTTGTTAGGAGTGTTTCGGGAGAAGCTCTCAAGGTCTGCAGTCACAACAGGCTTTAAAATACGTACCCATAGCGCGAAAAACAACGCACACATACTTTGGGGGCGTACGTAGCCTACTTGTAACAACAGCCTTTTACCGTTCTACTCCACCCACGAAGTCACAAATCCCAGACTGGGAGATGTAATAGTTTATGACAGGACGACAATCACGAACAAACAAGTTTAACACTTAACAAAACAGCCCATCAGACTCACACATTTATTAACCATAATTATACATATAATAGCGCAATTACATACATTATATTATTGAAATGCACTGCCGTACAACGGCCTTATTCTCACACACACTCTCCCTCGGATCCACAATCCGGTAGTTACTCCTAAAGGCACTTCGGCCTCCGCCTCTCCCCTCAGGATCTTAATAGCACATTAATAATTTACTGGCACCGCAGTCTCTCAATATCACCTTCCTATTGTCATACACCTTAGCACTCCCCTAGCACCTCAGCAGGGCAATAACACATTATTATTTCCATAGCCATCAACATGGCAACAACATAATATCAGTTCACTAGCCTATCAACATGGCAACAATATAGTATCTCATTCACTCTCATATCTACGTCCCTGTCCGTGGCCTGACTGCCACGACTTTATGTGCCTCTACTGTCCTGCACTGACAGCCTCCCTTCTGGCCTATGTGTGGCCTCCGGCCCTAGGCTGGCCTATCCCCTGTGCTCATCGAGGTGGCTCTGCGGCCCGTCCCCGACACCTACAAGAATAACATTACATTGGTATGATACCCTACCATTTCTATTCACTCCACCTCTCCTTACAATCCATGAAGCGTACACACACTAGTTCACCTTTCACTCACCACACATCTTACGGTAACACACTTCCATCGGAGTACACACTACTCACTCGCCCTACAAATCCATGAACTCACTTTCATCTATCGCTCGTGGCGCACATTGCTATATCCAATATCAAGGACTTCCACATTCCTCACATATACTTATTTACATCATGGTAATAGACGAATATAATATAATACATCAATCATAATAATCAATCAACGTTCTACATACCAGTCATTACTGGAACAACACTCATCCGTCTCCCGACTGCTTTCACTTATGTCCGCCCGCTGGGCTCTTATTCACAGGTCCGCTCCGTCGGACCTTCTAACTTGCAGTGATAGTTATACAGCGCTTTCGCCTCATTCAGACCCCCTCCCACTACTCACAACAGCCCGCTTAACTTGCTGTCTACTGTGAGTCCTTCTTACTCTACACCCGCTCTGTAGCAATCCCCTTAATTGCACTCACTCCACTCGTGACAACATACTTTGGGGGCGTACGTAGCCTACTTGTAACAACAGCCTTTTACCGTTCTACTCCACCCACGAAGTCACACTCGCAAGGCTAACTGGAAGGGAAACCTCAGTCACAGAGTATTTTAATGGGATGTTTGCACGCTGAGCTTGCAGGTCTCCAGATTTTAATCTCATTAACTCACTATGAATGAATTGTGATCAATGTACATGCGCCAGGCTATCGACTTGTGGTTGTGGCCTAAAACAGCGTATCTTCGTTATCTTGAATTATTACTGTCATCGTTTGCCCTTCTATCTCGTTTCCTTCCACATGTTTTGTAACATGTTTTTTTACTTATCAGTATCCGCATATTGCTTTCCAGTTAGTTTGTTTTATGTCGTCACAGAACGAAATATTGAATCTTGGTTCGTCTTTCGTCAATAGTTCCAATGCCTTAAACTAAGTTTCGTTCGTCTAACAGTTTCAATGTTTCTTTTTGGATCACAGCTCATTACAGCTTATCTTTTCGAGCGTGCATGCTCAGAAGCCGTGTCAAAATCTGTACAAGTGCGCATGCTCAGCGGCCGTGCACTGGGCGAGGGGGGAGCTGGGATGCCCTGCGGTCAACATCAAAATTTGGGTGGAATTTTGTTTACTACTATTTGTTACGTATACTTTTACCTATTTTTTTTCCTTTCATTTCTGTTGGTTACTCTTCTTTTCCTTTCTGCTAATCCACATACTTTCTTCTACTTTTCCTTGTTCTTCTGCTTCTTCGTCTTCTTCGTCTTCCTCTTTGCCTTGTTTGTCTTTTTTTCTTCTTCTTTGGAAGTGCTGTAATTGTTTCATCATTCTTTTTTTCTCTCTCTATCTCTTTTTCATCTGCCCTCCCAATTTATCTCTCTAGGCCCTGTGCTGTTCTGTGGCCTCTCTCCCATGAATCATTTCAGTCACATCCGCCCTTTCTTGCCGTTTTTAACTCTATTAACCTTAAACCCTCCCTCCCCGCCCCTTTCTCATTGGACGTGACATGCAGCCTCCAGAAAATCGAACAAATAAATTGATTAGAAAGCCTTGGGCTTAAGACAAAATTCAGGCACGTCATTTGGCCAAAGTTCATCCATTTATCTGTTTAACGCATCAGCTGGTGTCAGAAGCAGATCAAAGGCTGGTCAGAAGCGAGATGCAGGGAAGAGAGAGTGTAAGGACATGTGGGCTTTTCAAATTCTAGGGGCGTAACTTCAGCTGTAATTATATAACGTTTGTTATATTGACAAATAAAGGTAACAGAGGCTATCAGAAGAGATACAGTATTGACGAGAGAGAGAGAGGGAGAGAGAGAGAGAGAGAGACAGAGAGGGAGAGAGAGAGAGAGGGAGAGAGAGGGAGAGAGAGAGAGAGAGAGAGAAAGAGAGAGAGAGAGAAAGAGAGAGAGAGATGATGATGATGATGATGGTGATGATGATGGAGTAAATAAGGCTATAGCAACATTTGGCATGACCATCAAACATGAATATTCATTGTTCACTGATCGCTACTTTATCAGAATCTATAAATCAACTCCTCAGTTTGGATGGCCTGCCATCCTGAAGCAATGTCGAACAGTTTAAATCAACTAGACTTGTATTTATCATTATTTTAACAGAAAATCTTCCTAAATTTCCGGTTGTAATCTGTAATCGTTGAAAAGTTTCCGGAAGCTTCATTAGCCCTCGCACATGCACCATACCTTGTCGCCGCACTGTGCGGTGATGTAGTGTACTTATCTCTCTCAAAGAGCTATTTATATAACCTCTTTGATCTCTCTTGTATTTGTCCGCATAATTGAGCTGTGTTGGAAACTGGAAACAGTGTGCAAATCCAACATGGAAGTAAGGATGGAAGAAGAGGGAATGGGTAGAGGAGAAATAAGACTTTCATCCAAAGAATAATTCTTGTCTATTTTAAGGTTTTTCTGTTTGGACTGACCTTGAAAGCTTCAGATATGTCTCAGACATGAAACAGGAGATAGATCTAGTAGGTTTACAGGGCAGGACCTGAAATGAATATGTTTTTGATTTTAGGTCTTTATTTTAGGAGGTTGCCTGCCCTTGGCATTTACACCTCAATTTTTTTGTTTTCGTTTTTTTGTTAACGTTTTTGTGTGTGTGGGTGTGTGGGTGTGGGTGTGGGTGTGTGTGTGTGTGTGGGGTGGGTGTGTGGATTTATGTGTGTGTGTGGGTGTATGTGTGTGTGGGTGTGGGTGTGTGGGTGTGGGGTGTGTTGGTGTGTGTGTGTGTGTGTGATTGTGGGTGTGTGGGTGTGGGCGTGGGTGGGTGGGTGGGTGTGTGGGTGGGTGTGGGTGTGTGGGTGTGTGTGTGTGATAGGGTTGCTTTTTTTTTCGGTTTTACCCGGAGATCGGCCTTGTTTTGCCTGCTCTTCTCGACCCATTGTCAACTGCCAAGGTATCTTCAACGTGGGTGACGCGCACACTAGCTCTCCGAGTTTTTGGTCCTTATCCGAGAAGACTAGGTGTTCGATCCTACCTACCATAAGATCAGGGACAGGAATGCCCCCACCCCCCTTCTCAAATCCCAACATGCCTGCACCGACTGGGAATCTGAATCCGGTGCGTTCGGCATGAGAGGAGAGCACCTGGCATCTAGACCAACGCCCCCCCACCCCCACCCCCACCCCACCCCCCCCCCCCTAAAATGAAATGAATTGAAAAAGACTGAAACAAATAAGGGAAGTGGTGACAGATTGGAGGAACTAGAGAGAGAGAGAGAGAGAGAGAGAGAGAGAGAGAGAGAGAGAGAGAGAGAGAGAGACAGAGAGAGAGAGAGAGAGAGAGAGAGAAAGAGAGACAGAGAGAGAGGGAGGGAAGGAGGGAGGAGGAGAGAGAGAGACGGAGAGAGAGAGGGGGAGGGGGAGGGGGGAGGGAGAGAGAGAGAGAGAGAGAGGGTACAAGATTCTTTGGACATTTCATAGCTTTGATTACGGACAAGGCCGCTATCTTATTTTTGGACCATCCGACCTCCAAGGGTCAAATGTGTGAAAAATTATAATGAAATTGAATGAAATGTTTGATGATGTCGGCAATTATTGTGCTTGTACCAAATGTTGGCATCTCATTGACAGGTCGGCGGGAGGTAAAGATACAAATCGGTCACTAGTGGAGTGTACAATGTCGTCTTTCGCTCCCTTTCAAAACCATTTTTGCACCAAACATTGATTTTTAGTGCTGAGAAAAAAAACAAAAAAACTCGCCAACTGCGATAAACATTTAACTGATTTATGGACTTTGTCTAACAATAAGGACTTTTCCTATTCCATGGATTGCTCCACGAAAGCCTCTTTTCACAGTTTCCATTGCTCTTGTTCATGCCTGATTTTTATAAAACAGTAATGTGATATTATTTTGACCTTGTTTTTAACTTATTATTATTTTTTATTATCTTTTTTCGAGCAATAAAACTTCATATTGCACAGTGTTAACTTCAAACCGGTCGGCGTCCTCTCTCAAGAACCTGCCTGAAAACAGAAGAAAGGTGGACGGTAAACAAAAGAGACGAAGGATCGAAATAATTATGGTAAGAGAGCAGTAAAATATTGAGACAGAACAGGAAATATTGATACGAGTAGATTTTTATTCCATGGGAAACCGCGGCCAAATTAATAATGGAAATCGTAGGGGAAAAAAAAGAGGTTAATTCATGATTAACTAATTACTGCGTGAACAAAAACAAAAAACAAAAAAAAACAAATGACGGAAATAAGATAAGTAGAGACAATGATTGTGTACACAGACATCTGAGGATAAACAACAGTTTGGCTGAGATCTGTATAGATATCCAGTGCATTTTTTTTAAACGTTAACACTAAACAAATAACAGTAAGAACAAAGGTTGTTTTTCGTAGTTTTTGTTTCCTGGACAAATCGGATCAATAACCGTGTCCAAACGCTGCTGACAAGATCGTGAAGATTATTTATTTTCTCCGTATTCCGAACAGTTAACATCGATCTATCAGCCAGCAAAAATGTCAGATCACCGTAAATACCTGGGGAGGAAGATGTATGGGCTTTGCATTGATCGCCTTCCATCTTGTTTCTATTGTCGCAGGAAAAATACGCGCTGGCTTCCGACAAGTCCTTAGCACTGAGACTACGCGCGTACTTCCGACTCGGGGTTTGTGTTGAATCACGTTCCTATCGTCCCTGTAATAATTATGCCCGGCCCTGGCATGTGTGCGCATGTCTTTTCATTGGCCTAGATTTCTAAAAAAAAAAAAAAAAAGTCGCGATCGCAACAATACACAATGGCATGTGCGTGGCTAGTTTAACTCTTGATGTTTTTGAGTTGTGAGTTTGGGTTTGGGTTTGGGTTAAAGGGCGCGTCGGCACGAGAATGGCCGCTTTGCCCCTTTCAGGGCTGTTGCTCTTCTGAAGCTAGACAGCTCCGACAGTTGCAATGTTGTTGTTGTACATAATGATGACAAAGTGTTATTGTAGTTGTTGTAACATATGGCGTAGGTTTTTTTTTAACAACTTTACCATGTGTAAAGGCAAGCATTTCCATTTGTTGTGTTGAGATCATCTTTATATCATGTTATATCCTGTGGACATTTTAGTAGTCGCTGGTCGTAATGGTGGTAGCGATCACGTTAGTAGTATTTCTGAGGTTGCTATGGTCACGAGTGTCACTTTGGGTGTGTTCGGCAGTTCACTAGGGTTTTTTTCTTTCGTTGTTGTTTGCATTTTCTTTGCCATGCATATCAGACCGTCAAAGTTTGAAACGGAAACTGCTTGCGCTGGTGCAGATTATATTTTTTTTTCATGGTGTTGATCGCGTAGAAACGTGTTTGCTACCAATATTATCGGCAAAATTGGAGTCTGCTGGTTTGATTTGACACCGTTAGTCAAAATCGAGAGTCTGACATATAGGAGTGAAGAATAAACCATACAAAATGCAGAGAAAGGAGAAGCAAGAGGCGAAGAGAGAGAGGGGCAGGCACATTGTGTGTGTGAGTGTGTGTGTGTGTAGGACGGGGTTGGGGGGGGGGGGGTGAGAGACCGAGAAAGAGGGAACTCACAGAGACAAATTTAGTTCCATTTCAATGTTCAATGGCATGCCATAAATTACGAGACTAGAGCTGTGTCTCCATAGTCTTCTGGTTCTACAATGCCGAAACCTGGCCTGAGTTACGTCTGTCATACATTGTCGTCATGCTAAACTAGCACTGTCGTCATGTTGAATAACCTCTGGTTATTTTGGTGACCGACACACCTAAACCATAACGTTAAGGAGGGACAAGCTTGATAAACCAGGCTCAGGTCAAGTATTTCACACCCACACGTTTTTCAAGGCTAGTGAGAAATGGGAGCAGTAATTCACCGCAGGGAGCGCCGCCGTTACTGAGCAGATTTGTCCTCTAGAAGAGAAGAATAATGTACTTGGTGATCACTGACAAGCACCTTAGATCTAATCACTGGAGAATATTTCTAGAGCATCGTGTCTTGCTAACTAGGCCTGTTTTTCCGACGTGACTAAAATTTAATGTTCCGACGATGGACATGGACGACGAAAACTAATTCGATATAAACATTCATAAGTGTTCTAACAGGATTGTTAAGAGAAATCACCAGACCCTGCAATAATGCCTTCATGCTACGAGATAGACATTTTTTATTTTTTTTTGATCACTCTTTTTGTCAGTTCCAGTTATCAGCATGACATAGAGAGTGTTGTTACACGTGCGCACGTTCCCCAAGGTTTTTTTTTTTTTGGGGGGGGGGGGGTAGGGGGGGGGGGCTAAGGGTACGTATTTTAAGCCTTTCGTGACTCCGGAGCTAGAGAGTTCCTCCCGAAATGTTTGTAGCATCTGCGGGCTACCCCTTGCCCTCCCCCGGTTTTGTTGTTGTGCTGGTGGCTGAGCATGTGTCCACTACTTTTTTCATTTTATTGTTGACCACCGCCAGAGTGTACTGTACTCCGTGACCAGACCTTCTTTTCTAGTGAGTAGTTTTTTTTCCTCGCTCGCTTGTTGTCAGGTGTTTTGACTCGTTCAGTAAATATTAGTATGTTCCCGAATATTCGATAACGTTGTGGATACGAATGGTTACGCCAGATTTGGCCTTGGGTGATGTAACCTGATGACGTATTGATGCGTGATTGGTTAGTTTGTGCGAGGGCAAAGGTAACGTTTATTTCGGGAACTTTCTGTAGAAATGTTTATATATATGGACCTGTGTGAGTGGTTGGTCGGGGGGTGAGTAAGTGAGTTTCCTTTTGTGTGGCGTAGATATTTAGTTTCGCTGGTGTCTTCCTAGTAATTTATTGTTCACTATACAGTTATTAAACTTTAGTATTATTTAATCTATCGTCGGATCTCGTGTTTATTTATTTTACAGCTGTAATAGTTTCGTTTTCTAAAGGGTTGTAGTTAGATCAACTAACTCCCCCCTACTATAACGTGCTAGAACAACCTCAGCTGTTACAATGTTCCTAATAACAGCTTTAATTAATTATTCTTTCAGATGCTCTTTGGTTTTCCTCCTGTTTTTTTGGTTGAAAGGGTGAAGGTGGCCGGGGGTGCGGGGGGGGGGGGGGTTGGGATTCGCTAAGATTTAAGGTTGAGGATAGGGATAGGTATGGTTACGTAAGCGCCACTAGCGCAAAACGCTTGGGGCGCGCACGAACTTATAACAACAACTTGGGGGGGGGGGAGGGGGGGGAGGGGGGGGGGGAAGGGATCACTTCTTTTGTCAGTTCCGACTGTCAGCATGACGTAGATCACAAATCTCTTCTGTCTCTCATCTCGTAGTGCATTGGCGAGCAGATACCGTCAGAGGACAGAATATCTCCTTCAGCGACTGCCTGGTGCTCTAACGTTGATAGCTGCCAGCTAGTCGTAATGATCAACACAATCCCATTTTGTGTTTTTGTATGCTTTCTTTAGCCAGCGTGGCAGTAAATATTCCATGTGTTGTTACACATTATCTGCAGTTCCTTTCGTATTCCAAATTGTGGGAATACCCCCCCCCCCAACCAAGCCCCCCCCCCCCCCACCCCCAACCCAATTTTTATTTCAAAAAGGTCGTATGTTGCAGAAGCCTACGCTAGAAAGAAATCATATAGAATGCATACAATATTCCAAAAGAATCAGTAGTTGAAGAAGGAAAAAAAAAAACACTCGGTCTCTGAAGACTAAGAATAAAAACCATGGTATAAGTGGAACAATATTTGCGTATTAAATAATATTTTCAAGACCAATTTCAATATAGCCTAAAATTCTACCATATAACCAGTTTTAGTGTTGACAAAATGGAGAACAGTCACCTGCACCAAAAAAGCGGTACCGGCTCTTACCCAAAGACATACATGGCGAGGAAAAAAAAAGGTGGATGGCGAACATACGCGGAGAGCCATGACATCGGTGTGGCCGGAGTTCTAGAAGATATCAGGAAGTTAAAGGCGGAAACAGCCAATGAAATACTTTAGTCCACTCTTCCTCTGAAGATCGCCATCTGTCTCGCTCCACCTAACGAGTTTCTTACCACCCGTATGACGCTAGCCACCATCTCGATGGTGATAATATCTGATTATGTCTCAACAGTTCAGCCACAGCTCAGTTTCATCGCCAAAGATCAATCAATCCCAGTGTCATCAAATTAAAATTCTTTTTTATTTTGTTTCTTAATTTTCTTTTCATTAACCGAAGCAGTGGTTAAGCTTCTCGTGACAAGCTACGAAATCAACTAAAAACTACAAGGGAGAAACGTCAGGTGTCCCAAAATGAAAGTTTGGAGAAACTGGCATTTTAAAGTTTGAAAGTCCATAGGTTGAAACAAGGATGCCTTATCTAAATTTGCTCCCATTGCTGGACAACTCTTGTTTTTCATTTAATCGGTATGAATCGAAATATCATAAAAACCACAGAAAAACTGTGGGATCGCAGCAGGGCTGTAAGCAAAGTCAAAATTGGGCAAAAAGAAAAAGTTGTATGTTGCAAAACCCCGCGTTGAAGTCTTTTATTGTTCGTTTTTTTGTTTTCTTTTCACTTGAAAAAGGCGAAACCCGAAAATCTTGTGTATTTCTGTCTTCTCTTTAGTTTGCTTTGTATTGTTTGGGTTTTATTTCTCACGCGGGGTTTTGCAACATACAACCTTTCCTTTTGGCCCAATTTTGACTCGGTATCAATAGGTATAAAGGTGTTGTGACCGTTGACGTTCTTCCATAGCAGTCTTCAGAGCTAAAGCCGGAATATTTTCTTGCCTTTCCTATTCTCTCCTACTTGCGCACTGCAGGAATTATCAACTGCTCCACAATTTCCTTCATTCACAATTGAGCACGTCAATAACTGGGCAGACATTGTGTGTGGGATCAGTAGACGTTATTGTACCTGGACTTAGATCATTACAACTTTACGCAGGTAGCTGTGCATGTTTACTGGCTGCATACTGCAATATTTGTGCCGTTTAAGTGTATTTTTACTTTCAAGACAAGTATTAATTCTTTTTTTAAATTTTATTTTAAGCTTACATTACCTGGCATTTGAACATTTGACCCTAATCATATAGAGAGTGTATTGTTAAGTCTGGCAGTGGTGAATAAATTCAGACCCGTAATTACAACCTGACCGACTCCAAGTTTGTCGCCTGCGAAATATAATTGCACTGTGACGTATGCCAAGAACTATTATTATCATGCTGAGCTTTGAACTGTCGGCAGTCAGCACCACAGACTAATAAATTATTATATTAGTCTGTGCTCAGCACTGGCGATGGATTCACGTGGAGACCACAGCTGATTCTTGTGTGTCCCAGATACGAATGTGTTCAAAAGTGATTCTAATCTACAAGATTTAGATTATCACACAGTGACAATTCAGAAACTGTGTGTGTATCACTATACACCAAAGACTTTCACTTCCAAGGATACTGGTTTCACTGGAATTCCTGGTGTTTGATCTCGAGTTTGGATTCCAGACATGATCAACGCTGCAGTTGTTGCCCTTTCTATCGTTGGACAGGAGGTCAGTTGTTATGTGGCGTCATCTGGTCAGATAGTTCATTTGTCCGTGTGTATAGATCTTTGTCTTTCGGAAGATCACTGATCTGGTCATTTGCACTTCAATTTCTTTGTTGCTGTTACGTCTTGTTTCTGATCTTGGCTTTTTTTTTTTCTTGTTCCTCTCTCCTCTTCCTCTTTCTCCTTCAGCCCTCAGAGGGGCTTTTTGTAGCCGCAAAAAGGTATATTTTTGGGCTGGCATTTTCCTTTATCCATGAGTTGATTGTGGTTTTATTTGGGTGGAAGTGAGTAGAAGTATTTTGTAAGATTTGAGATCAGCAAGATTTGAAATAATGAATTGTTAGTTTGTATGTATGGGGGTGGGGGTGGGAAAGGGGGTGTAGTATTTGCCGGGGGAGGAATGAGAGCTGGGAGGTAAAAAGAGAGAGAGAGAGAGAGAGAAAGAGCGAGCGATAGAGCGAGAGAGAGAGGGGGGGGGTGGGGGGAAGATAGCGAAAGAAGTGCTGGCAGAGAGAGCGAGAGAGACAGAGAGAGACAGAGAGAGCCATTTTCAGTGATTCGGCTTTCATCATTTCTTTGCTGATCATTCAATAATCCCGTTAACAAATGAAGAGAAACTCACCATGTATGATAAGACATCAGACAGAGCCGTCTAATACATTTTATACTATAGAATTATACTTATTTACTGAGTGTAAGATCAGCGGTCCTAAATCTTTGGCGCAAGTAAAAATGAAATCGAACTCGCCTGGAAGATCTCTTGACAACTGAAATATTTTAGAGTGTAGACTTTTTCTGCTACCTAATCATTTAAATAATCACTCTGTGGATGGCATGAGAGAGATAGGGCGAGCATGATTATTTTCACCGTAGTGAAAACTCGTGTGTACGTCGTTCATATACGGGAGACAACTCCCCTTTTTACAGGCCGTAATTTTTATCATGGTAACGCACCCTGAGGGCTGCAGGCCGTTGGACCCGAGCTGACAGCTCGTTAACTAGCGTACATCCTTCATGGTCAACCCTTGTCTGTGATATTGGGTACATATTGGGGGGGAGGGGGGGGGGGTTACATAAATATGTACTCTTTTTCAATGACATTTCGGCTTTATAGTTTGTGTTTTTTTTGGGGGTCCCAAATCAGATTGTTGGATTATGTAAAAATCAGATTTCCAATGAAACAGTCCAATAGTCCACGCCGAAATTCACTTGTATTTTAACCCTTAGCTTGCTAAGGCCCGAAAGTGACGATTTTCAAATTCATTGTTAATTTCAGATATGGTTAATACGTCTTTTAGGACTGTTATTGTGAATCTAACATAGTGAAACATATTAATTCCAAAAAATTACTTTCACCATTCTAAAATAAAATTGGGTTGACCACATTACAAATGGCAATTCACAATTGTACACTGCTGGCATTCAAAGTGTTAAAAAATCAGGTACTTGTCATGGGTACTGAGCATTGGCCTTACGTTCGTGCATGGGCTGAGAGGAGTTGAGGCAGAGCGTATTAAATGCATACATGGAGGGGGTTGGGGGGGGGGGCATAAAAAATTGGCAAAACCGAGCCAGACATAATGTATGTCTTCTATAGGTGAACTGTTACCTGCTTATTTCAGGCGTGTTCCGTTTACCACCACATCATTGCATGTCTTGTCAGCAGTTCGTTTGAGTGTGAAATAATAAATAATTTATGTGTGTTTGATAATGTCTGACTGTGTTTAGTATACCTTACATAGGTGTGCTTTTCATTACAGGTAGCTGAATGGTGGTTAGAAAATGCAAAGTTGATAAGGAGGTTCGTGTTATTCAATTAAACGGCGTGCTATATCCTGGCTAATTGATGTTCCATAACTATCGCTGCACGGCCTATTAATGCTATGTAGACAACATAAGATATGACTAAGTCTAAAATGTCCATAAGATGTGGACCACTTATTTGAATCATTGGGGGAAAAAAATGAAGATTATGATTGGCTGATATACCACTCAAATTGCCTCCTGATGTCTCCTTTGTCAGAGTGGAAAACTGGAAAGAGAATAGAAAGGGTCAATTTTGTCATATTTGGAGTTATCTGCCTTCCTGTTTATAATCGAGATCAATTATTGCGGTTGTATTTTTTAAAGCTTCCAATACAGTGGAAATGTATCCTAATCCTAATTGTTTTATTGGCTTGATTGCTTGCGCATCTATCATCAAAATGTCATTTCCACATTTTAATTTTCATCAAATTTGTTCATAATATGATTTTGTTTTTTCATAGTTTCTTTTTTATTTTGATGATTTTGGGGGGGGGGGGGGGGGCGATGCAATTTATCTTTGAATGCTTTATTAGAAAATTAAAAGTGTATTTTAAAAAATTATTAAAATGTAGACTTTTACTAACGGAACAACCCAAGCAAGAGCTATCCGTGTATCGCTAACATAGCAAATCGACTCCATATATCCCAAACAAGATTGATTTGTATAAGGTTAAAACAAATGGCTAGATAAGCTAACAGCTACCAGTCTCCACTTAGTCTTGTATAGACACTCAAATGGTGTTTGTTTGTATACTAAGTCAAATGTAGCTGACGATGAGCTGCATGTTCAAAGACTGCGTTTTTGTTTTTTTTATGTTGATTAATCCGATCGGACGATGTGTCTGTATGCTGCGTCATGGTATAGCGTATAAGAGAATATTAGCTCGAACAGAACTGGTATTAAACACAGTCAGACGGAGGCAGTCCGCGTCCTTTCATACGCTCTTCCAATCGGATATTGGCAGGTGTTACTATGGCAACGGCGTTTAATAGTAATGGCCACTCTCCGAGACATGAGCACTAAAGACCATTAGCTTAAAGTTTACTTGCCCGCTTTGCGACAAAAAACTTGTCCCTTGAATAGATCCACGTCAGACGGAAAAACAGAGAACTATTTAAGGAAGGCAAAACTATTATTATTTTGTACCTTTTTCTGTCCACACGATACCCAATTTCAGCTACCTATATTATGGAACAGAAGGGTCACTGGCTTTAAAAATAGCCTGTCCTTCAGGTAAATAAAATATTATTAATTTATTATAAAGAAGCGCTTCATTTTGTAAACAAGATTTTATTGACAGTCTATGTGAATACCGTACTTGGCAGTTCAAAACGAGCTAGTGGCTCCTAAGCAGTTGCCACAGCAGTAAGTTCAGTATAAATAAATCGATTTTCCCATGCTCCTCAGCTCAACCATTGCTAACCTTAATCATGTCCCAGAATTGGGTGGAAAGGGGAGGGTGGGGGAAGGGGGCGGGGAAGAGTATATAAAAGTCCAGCTCTGGAGCTAGGGGTGGATAGGGATAATTTACCTTGTTTAATCTCTCTCAAAGCTACAGATTTGCAAGTCCGGGCTTGCCTGGATTGATATTTTGTATTCAGCTCTAACACACTTCCATATATTTCTCAACTCTGCTTTTACTATTTTGGTCTGACTTTGCTCAAAGACAATACATGTGTCTCGAAACCGGACAAAAAAATCAAGGAAAACAAATAACTCATAATTATAATGAAAACATATATTTCCATGGTTAACCTATAAAGTATGTATCACTCATTTTTTATTTTTTAAACCCCGATAAGCTTAAAGTCGGCCGAGTAATTAACCCTGCACATGAAAGATGTTCCTTTTAACCCTTTCAACACCAGCACAGCTTTGCTGAGATTCCTTTACTCCTCCATTAGTTGTACGTTTTTCGTTCTCAATTAAAAACTTTGTATTATTTGTATTTGTATTTGTATAACTCTTTAATCCCATTTGGGAAATTTGCCTTTGTGCCATTGCAGCCAAGTTATAACTGGAGCAGGCACGTCGTCGCCACAGTGCAGCGCCGGTCGGCGGTTTTTTTTTGGTTTTTTTTTCATTACAGATGATTATCATAATTTAGATTCACTCTGGCTCTTATAAATGTAAATGGAAAATTTATCGCAAATATCGACAAGATTTCAGAAAATTCAGCTTTCACGGCTTTGATAGTCACAGGGTTAAAAAGATGTAAGGTTAAATTCAATTTTCGCTAGCGACTGCCGGTGGCTGCTTACGTCAGAATATGTTCAGCATCCGTCACACAGGAAGGTGATCATTATACGTGAACTGACCTGTCGGCCTGGCCAAGTGATGGCTAATTGGTGGGGAAGGAGAGGAGACGGATGTCCATCAGCTGGGCTGTCCTGTGGCCTATAGAACCTGCAAATGGTCAGTCCAGGGTGAATAATTGATAGATACCAAACTAGTTCAAGCATGGCGAGTCCCAGGACCATGGCCAAAGGTATAGAGGGTGGCCATGAAAGGTTGGGTCGACTTTAATATCATAGCCTGTGACAACTGGACATATTTTTTGCGGTTAAGCCCAATTTCCAGAGGGTTCCGCGATTCTATTGACATTGTTTGACTGTTTTTAGGATTGCACTTCATCGCTTTGGGAAATTTATAACTTGTAATAACTGTAGATATAACGTGTAATATCCTAATTTAATAAATAATAATAAATAATAATAATAATAAATAATAATGATAATTTAATCCTATTTAATATAAGTGTGCAATATCCATCCGTGTTACAGTATTGGTTTTGGCTAATTATCATAGTTCAGGAGCCACCGTGAGATGTGAAGACAAAGATGTTTGTATACTTTAATATTCATGTGGCTGAAGATGTTGGCGATTGCGACAAACAGTCAACGATAAATTCATGATATAGATGGGGTTGAGATGAGAGCAGTGAAAGAAAAGAGGCCGCTTGAGTGAATGTGCTTCATACCACATCTATTATGACATGACTTCGGTAACACTTTTCTAAGAAAATAGAGTTCTTGTAGTGTGCATAACAATGATATTCAAAGAATAACTTTGAAATTTAGTGAAAAGAAGAAAAACCGTTACAATTTCACACCTAGAAAAAACAATACAAACAATAGATCAACTGTACAATGAAGATGTGTCATTTTGACAGCTCGATGGACATTCACAGAATTAGTTTGGGACCTGATCTCCGCTCATCCATGCTCACCCAGGACGTAGTGACAGGGACAACTCATATCACGCTCCTGGCTGGGGGGACAGCAATGACGTAGTATGCATCATGTCTGTATAAGCCCCCCCCCCCCTTTCGTGATTATTATATCATTTGCTATGTCAAATATGTAGTTGAAAATTTCCAGTTGGACGGAAAGCCTTGATGGGTTGTAAACACCATAAGTTGAAGTCTGTGGATTAGTTTGGACCTTTTTCAGTGTCCTCAATGAAGTAAGGATACAAGGACAAGAATAATAGTGAAACCTGTGTTGAAGAGAAGTGCGTTCAAGTATGACGAGAAAAGTACAGCATAATAGAAGACAGGGTCTTTTCTTACGTCACCTCGTACGTATTTACTCCATTTTTTCCCGGTACGAATTAAATTGGGCTATTTAAACCTACTTGCCAGGTCACGCATGAATTTAATGGCGGTCCTGCTATCAAGTCCAGTTTTTCAACCATTATTCAGCAACGGTATCTCAAGTCCATCAAGTGTGGCGTTCATGTTCCATTACCCATAATAATTTAATCAGTTGTGTCGTGGTAATCTTGGCTATTTTCTTTTCTAACGTTTCTTACATAATTTTGCTTAGAAAATACAGTGAGCTACATCTTTGCTTCTCTTTCACATAAACTACAGAGAATGTTAGGCCGGTGATGCATCATAGACTAAAGAGAATGTTAGGCCGGTGGTGCACCATAGACTATAGAGAATGTTAGGCCGGTGATGCATCATAGACTATAGAGAATGTTAGGCCGGTGATGCATCATAGACTATAGAGAATGTTAGGCCGGTGATGCATCATAGACTACAGAGAATGTTAGGCCGGTGATGCACCATAGACTATAGAGAATGTTAGGCCGGTGGTGCACCATAGACTATAGAGAATGTTAGGCCGGTGATGCATCATAGACTATAGAGAATGTTAGGCCAGTGATGCACCATAGACTACAGAGAATGTTAGGCCGGTGGTGCACAATAGACTATAGAGAATGTTAGGCCGGTGATGCACCATAGACTATAGACAATGTTAGGCCGGTGGTGCACCATAAACTATAGAAAATGTTAGGCCGGTGGTGCACCAAAGACTATAGAGAATGTTAGGTCGGTGATGCACCATAGACTATAGAGAATGTTAGGCCGGTGGTGCACCATAGACTATAGACAATGTTAGGCCGGTGGTGCACCATAAACTATAGAAAATGTTAGGCCAGTGATGCACCATAGACTATAGAGAATGTTAGGCCGGTGGTGCACCATAGACTATAGAGAATGTTAGGCCGGTGGTGCACCATAGACTATAGAGAATGTTAGGCCGGTGGTGCACCATAGACTATAGAGAATGTTAGGCCGGTGGTGCACCATAGACTATAGAGAATGTTAGGCCGGTGGTGCACCATAGACTATAGAGAATGTTAGGCCCATGGTGCACCATAGACTATAGAGAATGTTAGGCCGGTGGTGCACCATAGACTATAGAGAATGTTAGGCCGGTGGTGCACCATAGACTATAGAGAATGTTAGGCCGGTGGTGCACCATAGACTATAGAGAATGTTAGGCCGGTGGTGCACCATAGACTATAGAGAATGTTAGGCCGGTGGTGCACCATAGACTATAGAGAATGTTAGGCCGGTGGTGCACCATAGACTATAGAGAATGTTAGGCCGGTGGTGCACCATAGACTATAGACAATGTTAGGCCGGTGGTGCATCATAGACGGTGAAGAATGTTAGGTCGGTGGTGCACCATGGACTATAGAGAATGTTAGGTCGGTGATGCACCATAGACTATAGAGAATGTTAGGCCGGTGGTGCACAAAAGACTCTAGAGAATGTTAGGTCGGTGATGCACCATAGACTATAGAGAATGCTAGGCCAGTGGTGCACCATAGACTATAGAGAATTTTAGGCCGGTGATGCACCATAGGCTGTAGAGAATGTTAGGCCAGTGGTGCACCATAGATTATAGAGAATTTTAGGCCGGTGATGCACCATAGACTATAGAGAATGTTAGGCCGGTGGTGCACCATAGATTATAGAGAATGTTAGGCCGGTGATGCACCATAGACTATAGAGAATGTTAGGCACGTTGTGCACCATAGACTACATAGAATGCTATGTCGGTGGTGCACCAGAGACTACAGAGAATATTAGGCCGCTGGTGCACCGAGGTAATTCTTTCAGCCAGTTGAGACAAGACAGTTTTGTTGCGCCGAAACTGGTAAGACAGACTTGTTTCAGTCTGGCCAGTGTGGGAGACACAGCTCGCCAGCGTGGGAGGCCCAGCTCGCCAGTGGGGGAGGCCCCGTTTGACTCCATGTTCACATTTCTCACTAAAACCGAGACAAAACAAGCTTGACTCTGTGGCCTTATCAGCCTTAAACGGGAGCTCACTGGCATGTAGTGTCCTTGAAACTTCCAGTCTGGGAAAAAATCTATGCAGCAAGTGATTGTGGCCAAGCATGAAGAAGCCGCCACTAAAAGATGGCCATGGTCAGTTATATTACATCATTCACACGCCATTGGACTCTCAATGACAGTGGTCGGCTACTGTTTATCGCCAATATTTCTGCCACTCCTAACAGAAATGTCTAGGATATTAAACAAAAGCATTTCCGATGTCGCAAACAATCACATTAGATAGTCATCTGCCCAAATTCTCACTCCTCGGTTGGTTTCCCCTTCGCGATTTGGGTTTCACAAGTATTTGTATTTTCTTTGAAACGATAACAGGTTGACAGACAAACCAAACTCTTCCAGCTTATCACTTGCATCACGATCAGCCTCACGGTCGATGATTTGTCTGTTAAACTGTTTTCCCCAAGTCTGTGTATCACAGTGAATCTCCTGATCTGACAGTGCTAAAACTGTCTACCCTCTCAGAATACTAACCTAAGTAATCCCAGTTCAAATCTAAACCCCGTGTCGCATTCTTAAACTGCTTACAGTTGCCTCCATTCATTATTGTTTGTAACATTTAGCTGTTCCACTGTTGCGGGTGTCAGTGATGCAGAAAATGAGCTTCTGTTGTACAATTGTGAGCCATTTTAAAGCTTCATTTTCTTGATAACACTGTTGGAGTTTCCCTCACATATTTACATCAGATCCACCAATAGTACCATCAGATCCAACAGTGTTGAATGTTTTTTTCATTGTGGTTTAGCTCCAATCTTTTACTGTTATCTGCGTACTCAGGGACAGCGTTGGTCGATGGTTCAACAGAGCTGGGGACTTAGAATTAGTAACGGCCATCAAAGACTCCGTACACCTTTTGCATCGGGAACCGCGGGCGTGGTTGTAATTGCGATATTCACTCTGAAGAAAATGTAAATCCTTTGCATCTGTGAAACAGCATTACAAGGACGACTTTCACATGCAATATTTCATTTCTAAACGGTCTTCTTCAACGTCCTACAATTGTAGGTGTCGTACATCTATAAAATGCTTTCATTTTGTGTTTCTTTAACAAGGAGAGATTAGCAACAATCGACACCTATTATATAAATACTGTTTGATACGTGAAAAAAAAAAAAAGTGAAATCAATATTGGGCGCCTGTTATAAAGCAAGGCAATGAAGAGGTGTGGCATTTTTTTCCGTAACTGTTACCTGCTGAAATCGATAGTTAATAAATCATAAATAGCAGGTTGGCAGCTTGGTGACACCATTTAAATTGGGCTACTATTACCTGTACATACGTACACGCCCAAGCGTTTTGAGCTGGGAGCGCCTACGTACACGTACCTATCCCTAACCCCGTCCTTATCCTCAACCCTAAATCTTGTCGAATTCAAAACTTTCAATCCAAAAAAAAAAAAAACAGGAAGAAAACAAAAAGAAAATCTAAAAGAAACTTAAAGCTGTTGTTAAGAGTGTTTTGGAGGGAGCTCTCTGGCTCTGGAGTCACAAAAGGTTTTAAAATACGTACCCTAGAGCTAACCACTTGGGGGGGGGGGGGGGACGTACGTACAGGTATCAACCGTCTTAAAATTGCGTTTGGTTTTGGAGTGTGTGAAATGACCGGGTCCTGTTTAGATGCATTTCTTTCTCACACAAGAGCCTGCCCGCAATAACCCTGTAAATTATTATTTCTATCAGGTCTGGTTGTCCGAATTTTTTACCCCTACTTCTGCAAAGCGTTAAAAGAAAGTATCTTCCTCCAAATACCTCTTCCACCTCCTCATGGTGAGCAGAGGTAACAGATGAAATATTCCCTTTTGCTTAAAAAGGAAATAGTTTAAATCTGGCGAATGGAAAAGAGTGACATATAAGTCATTACTCCAGTCGTGTATGGAATCGATTCTAGTTCAGTTATATTCGATCGTAAAATTAGTGCCTCAAAATTGAATGTTTTACTCGGTCCCACAAATTGATCATATTTTAGTTCCGCAAACTGACTGCACCTGTTGTTAATTGATGGATGTGTTACTTCCCTCTGGGCCATAGCTCAGTCCTACGAGTTCTGACCAGCTTTTTTAGGATTGATGTCAGTAGTAAAGATAACGTATTTTAAGCTTCCTGTTTTACATTTCTGACTTGAAATGTGTTCTTGTCCATATGCCCAAAAGATCACTGACACTGACCTTAGACCTCCGCTTTGCCCGTCCCCCTCAAGCTAAGCCGGTCACAGAGAGGAACTAACCGGTGGTTGAGAAGCCCAGTTCACCGCATGTTTTGTGTGAATGAGAGGATCAAAACAGATGCGAGACAAACATCATTTTAAGATGTCACGAACAATATCCATGACATACTGGTAGTACAAATGCACGAATTAATGAGGCCCAAATGAATTTTACCACTGAGCCCACTGGGGTTCAGACCCCTTTTGCTGGCCGTGTTAACTTGCTCTAATCACTGGTCCCAACTAAACGCGCATCATCAATTCGCGCATTTGCACCATCTTTCCGCCAGAGCTCGCATGTAGAGCAGATGGTGATACCCACCCCCCCCACACCCCCTTCTTCCCTGTTGCTTAATTGTATGATCTTCTACAAGGAAGAGTAAATAAAAACAATAGCAATATCTCACGTCAGTGCTGATTCTGTGTGCCTGGTGTTTAACAAAGACCGCCCACCTTAGCCCAGACCATTCTAGCTTAATACATTGGTATATCATTAAAAACCACAGAAAAACTGTGGGGTCGCAGCAGGGCTATAAGCAAAGTCAAAATTGGGCAAAAAGAAAAGGTTGTATGTTCCAAGACCCCGCGTGAGAAATAAAACCGAAACGATACAAAGTAAACTAAAGAGAAGACAGTCTAAAATACACAAAATTTTCGGCTTTCGCCTTTTTCAAGTGAAAAAAAAAAAACGAACAATAAAAGACTTCAACAAGAACGAAGTGAAACAGTTTACTTAGCTGCGAGTTCTTGCTTCATTAGCAGCACCAAAGCACGTCCGTCCGCCAAATGCATGCAAGCTCGAAATATCGGTTTCTTGCCTTGCATTGGAGTCAAATTAATATCGTGGACATACATTAATTATTGGAAAATATGTAGATATAGAAATATAACTGCATACTTATTTTATGATATTATTCTTTAATGAACAGTTCGAATAATTATTATGCCAAGCAACCACTGCAGTGATCAAACAATAGTAGGAATTTACAATTATGAAATGTACGTTTTCTGCTTTTATGTTCTTCACAAGCAGTTTATCATAAAATTAGTTTTTATTTATTAATCCAGTTATTTCCAGTCTTTTTTCTTGTTTATTTATGTATTTATTTATTTGACATCACTGTAAACGCATAGTTCTCACTTTACCATTCAACCGGGAAAATCCGTTCTCTTTTGCAAAGTGCGCACGTGAGTTGAACGGGGAAGAACATTGCGCAAAGTTGACAGGAAGGAGAAACACCAAATCCGATAAGAAGATAACTTCTGAATTATTTGGTTGTAGAGTTTCCTGCTTTGTGAGATTGTGCAAAGAATAGGGGAAATATCGAGCTTTACAAAGTGGATATACGCTTAGTTTTTAGTGGTTAGCAGTGCTTTTTCTTCCATGGTTCACTGTTCATTAATAGCTGTGTTCTCAAGGTACGAGGAAAGAAACAAATCGCTGTAGAGCGGTATGACGTGAAGCCGCTGTCAGCATTGGCTGGAGCATGCGGTGTCGAAGATGTTGTGATCTCTCACAAGGACGGTTATGAAGGCATCATGCTCACAGGGAAAATGTACTCCTTGGATTCAAGTGGCCATGTACATTCCATCGACACTGATCTTGATTTTGGCGTAAGAACAGAAGTAGATCTAGTTGCTGAATATTTGTTTATTAAAGGAAATTTTTATTAAAGTGTGTCCTAATTGACGTACCCTAATCCACAATCCACAATCGTTATAGTCTTGACATAAACAGAAAAATGGATCCAAGAAGAAAATTGGTAGCGCGGTTAACGTTAAGTGGTTTGTCAGACATTCAACTGAGTAAGCACTCACTGCACACACAGCCTGTGTCGGTAGAGGTCACTCTCAATGGAGGTAAAAAGGTCAGTCAGTGTTTACTTTGGCAAAATGATTTGTCATCTCAAAGCTAAGGATATCTTTTAAGCTCCACGCAATACTTTCCTGTTTCTCCCCTCTCCACAGCCTCGCTCGCTCTTTCGCCCCCAAAACTGTTGATATCAGCATTTTCTCCCAAACTATCCACATCCGGAAGTCAGAGAAAACTCGCCTATCATTAATTTTTTTTTTTCTGGTAAAAGTAATCAGGGTACATCCATGCAGGCAAAATGAATATGGTAGCCCTATGTATTCTGGGGCCATTATAGTCAGTGTGGATTCCTTCCCCTCGTCATTCTCACTGCGCACACTTGTCAAAAAGCAGTTCGTGGAATAAGATGTCATAATTCACGAGTTATTACTCCTCAGCCCCCATCACGGGTAAGGCAAGAGTAAAAATAAGACAAGAGAGATCGAGAGCAAAAGCTGTTTGTTTCTTGCTGATACAAATATGTTTAAATCGTAACATTTCGTATTCAGAGCAAGAAGTCTGACTTTATTTAGCAGCAAAGGAATCGTATTAAAAATTTGTATTTTATACGTGTGTAAAAGTTGCCACTGAGAGTTCTTCAAAGAGCCTAAAGGTCCACTGCAGTGAAAGTAAAACTGTGCAACTGCCTAGGAAAGGGACTTGATGACCCGAGGTTGCATATTTTATTTATAATCCACTAAATCCTCCTCTCACTTTCTTTAATTCTGCTCATGCCCCTGACAACGGAGACTAGCGTCATATTGTTGTTTTTTAAACCACTGTATCTATGTTAGCAGGGTTATCATTCAACAAATTTGGGTGCTCAATTTATGCAAATCTCAGATTCTGATGCCCAAAACCTGAACTGCGGATGTTCGGTTGTGTGAACATTCAAGTTCAAAGTGATGCAGAACTGCAGAAACTCACTAGTATTGATTCGTGCGATGTCGTGTTCGATGGCAAGAACTGCAGATGCTCAAAAAACGCGACTTGCGGGTGTTCAATAGAGAGAACTGCCGAACTGACAGAGTTAACTGCAGGTGATCAGTGAATGAACAGAAACGTGACAGATCCACAAAGAACGTTTTCTTGGACATAAAACTCTGTATCGTCAGATTGCTTTGAAATGTCCAAAACCATTATGAAGAGTTTTGGGAGAGTGGTATGGTACAATCTATAGTCTCCTCTGCCCTAAAGAAAATGAATCATACTGAATTCCAGGCATGTCCAGTGGCCGGCCACGATGTGAAGCTGAGCAAGACAATCCTATTCCAGTTTTCACTACTTTACATCTTATATAATAAAGCTACAACAAAACCCCTAATAGTCCTATGGACTCGGAAACTACACAACGCACCGACCTGAAATTTGGCACAAAGAATCATGGGATAGCGAACATTGTTCGTATCGCTATACACAAACAAAACCGTTTGTTATTTCTGAGTTACTCGGTAAATGCGATTATAATTAAAGACTAAATTCACGAGAGCGTTCGATCCGAAATTTACGATCAATAAGATAGTGATGTATGTTTCTAATAATAGCCCACTTCCGCCTACACATGACGTTATCACTTCCTGCGATGTGTTCACTAACAAACAAACTAACCCGTGCGCAAATCATTGCCATTTGACGGATGCTGACGGGATGCGCAGGATGTCAACGCGCAAAGGGAGAGCAGTAAAACGTATCAAAAAACAAACAAACAAAAATAAAAATAAAGCTAAAGGAACAGGCAAAATGAAGCAGGTCCATAATAATCACCCAGAACTGAAACTAATAAATCGATTTATCCCGGGCAGGGTCGGGCAACTCAGCTAGTAATTAATATAAATGTTGAAATGTGGGAAAGAAAACAAGAAAAGGTTGTATGTCGCAAAGGCCTTCATTTTAGGAGAAAGAAATAAGAGTTCGATAAATTAAAAATTAAAAAAAAATAAGCTTTCGGCCATTAAAGACTTTCCTGGGATTAAAAATCAACAATGTATAACTGAAACAATATTTGAAAAGAAAAAAGTATCAAAACAATGACTGAACATCGAACGGTCCACCCAGGTAGCCGATGTGGGTCTTCCCGCATGGAAAAAGGCCTGTGGCCCTTCGACATGAAATGATGACGTCACGATTGGTTACCATACCAACGGCTGTGACCCTACTTGATTTCTTCTCTTTGTTTAAAAAAATATCTAGAGTAGTGATGTAAGATTGGTCTTCTCGTGGTTATGATGCTGATATGATTGTTATGTGTCCCCAGATGAGCGCGGCCACTGCTGTGCGCCGATCAGTGGCCTCACCCCACTCAGACGTGAGAATGCGGAATAACTCCCGGTCTGACCACACAGCGGAGAGCTCCAGCTCGCCGGTTTCACCTCCCGCCTCTCCCGGTCAGGGCACGGGCCGGCCCTCCAGGGGATGCTGCTTTTGCTGGTAAGTTCTACTTGACTCCAGAATCTTCCTTCTTTTGTCCTCCTTGCCTTAGATCTCACCCTTTCTGTTCTATTCTGTCACTTTCCCATTTCTCTTTCGCCTAATCACATTCTCTGCCTTCCTTTTCCCCTCCATGTCGTAAAACGCCTCCCCCCCCCCTCTTCCCGGCCCCTCACCGCCATCCCACCCCCCCCCCCACCTCAACTCCTAGCCCCAAGACCTTGTCGGATGAAAAGCAGCGCGAACTGTGGTACTTCTTTCACAAAATTTGCCCTGAAACTAAAATTAATCATCTATAATTATCTTTGTTCTTGATCGGTAATCACGGACATTTTTTTTTCTCTGGAGGCTGAATGTGAAAGGTATCGTTCAGACAAGCATTCGAGGCGATTACTAAACAAAGAATTAAGGAATAATTATTCCCATGAAAATAACACATTGTGATGTTACGCACGCCCTGGAATAGTATATGTGTGCGCACACATACACAACTTCATCAACAAACATTGGAAGGCGAGAGGAGAGGACGCCCACACACACGCACACACTCACACATGCATGCGCGCACACACATAGCTGTGCACCCGCGCAGTATGATAATTTAACAAGCAGGCCTATTCAAAATGCGCACGACTTAAAAATTATTTAAGATATCGAATGCATTTCAAATAATACAATATTTTCCTCTGATGTAAAACTAGGTCTTTCGCACCTGTAGGGTGTTATGATATTGCCGTGAATTTGACTGTCTCTGTGTTATGTTCGCTTATCTGTCTTTACACCTGGAATATCCACCACCCAAAGTCTTTGTCTGTTCCAGCCATGGTTCCAGCAGATCCGTCGACGAGTCTGTCTGCTCAATCCTGGTTCATTTTGTTCCTTCACATCATTTGTTGTCAGTGAAATCCAAGCACTGAAGCTCCATGCTCCACTGCACCAGTTACTGTAATTAAACCCCTTTTTTTTTTTTCAACTGTAAAAGAAGTTACTTTCTGAGTTGCAATCATCCTGCCACATTGCACTAGTCACTGTAATACAGCCCTATTTTCATCTGTCAAGCAAGTTATTCCTACTATTTTCTGTATTGTCATCTCCTTTCCTTGACGACCAGTGTCAGCACCGACTACCAGTGTCAGTACCGACTACCAGTGTCAGTACTGACTACCAATGTCAGCGCTTCCTGTGTTACATGACAATAGGACTGTAGTTACGTAAGATCTTCACGGGCCTGGTCGATAAAGATCACCAAGGCGATGACAGTTTGGGGACATGGTAGAAATTTTGCCCTGCTCTCTCTCTCTCTCTCTCTCTCTCTCTCTCCCTGTCTCTGTCTCTGTGTGTCTCTTTCTCTCCCTCTCTCTCTCCCTCCCTCCCTCTCTGGCTCGCTCTCTCTTTCTCTCCCACTCTTGTTCGCTCTCTCTGTTCCCCTCTCTCCCCATTCTCTCTCTCTCTCTCTCCCTCTCTTTCTCTCTCTCTCTCTCTCTCTCTCTCTCTCTCTCTCTCTCTCTCTCTCATGCCCCCTCTTCCTTACTTCGCTTTCTCCCTTTGATCTATAATTACCACTGAGTCTCCTGTCTGGCCCTCTGACAACCGGGATTGGGCTTTCCTCAATAACTATTTTTCCTGTTTCCTTTCACCTCAGCTTTATAAATCTCTTGGTCGTTCCGTCTTTCACCTCTTCTCTTCCTCACACATTCTCACTGTCTGTCTGTTCGATCACGTAAGAGGATCAGGGGAAGGAGAAAAGCTGTTGAATGAGGGCTGGGAGTGGGGGGGGGGGGGGAGAGAGAGAGAAGAGGGATTGTCTTTGATAAGGATCATAATTATTGGAGATCTCACAAGGCTTTATGTGGCAGAAGAAGTTCAGGAGTTGAAATTATGGGAGAAAACTGCAGGGATATAGTGGGTTAACAAAGAACCAAGGACAGACTAGCCTGAGAAACATATTGGTCTAGAGGCAAGGTGATCGCAGGGTACCGGGCTCGATCCTCGGGTCGGTACAGGCACGCTGAATTATTTTTTTTTCGGGGGGGGGGGGTGGGGGGAATTACTGTCAATGATCGTATTGGTAGGTAGGATGGAGCACCTAGTCTGCTCTGATAAGGACGAAAAACCCGGAGGGCCCGTGTGCACGCTGCACACGTTAAAAATACCTTGGCATTTGAAAGTCGAGAAGAGCAGATGGAACAAGGAAGCTGCCCTGGCAAAATTCTGAAGAAAAAAAAACTAGCCCCTACCACAAAAACACACAGAAACAAGAAAAGTGAGGTGTAAATGCCTAGAGCAGCGAAACCTCTCGAAATAAAGACCTAAAACACACGTATAAAACATGTGTATTTGGAGAGTGTAGGCTTGGGAGGAAGATAATTATACAATCCAACTTATCTTCCATCGTAATTAACAAAAGACGGCGCAATGGTTTATGCAAGAGGAAACTCCTCCGCCTTGTGGAGATTTTCTTCGGCCCGCGGCTATATATTCATGTACCATCCTGTATTCATAAACATTCAAAATAATAATTCACGTTAACAGCCAGGCTTAGTCTTGGGGTCGGGACGGGGGGCTGGGGGGAGGGAGGGAGGGGAAGAAAGGAGGGTGGCTCCAGTCCATTTCCAGCCTCTGACCATTTTCCAGGTTCTGTACCCATGCGGCGATAACAAATCATGGCGTCTGTCCTCTTCAATTTGAATGTTAAATCTTGAACGTACTTTGATTGACATTGCCTTCATAAAGACGCAGTGTGTACACATTTTGGACACACCTTGTATTAATGATGTTATCGCGTGTGTGCAAAGGGATGGCCGTTCTGGGCCAGACACTGATGACAAGGCAATACTGATTATACACTGTAGTAGAGTTGCAAACAACCTTAATAAGCCATTCATCTTATTATTTTAAAAAATAGTGGTGGGAGTAATTCGTTGTGGTGCAATTCTGGCCCTCTCTTTGCTCGACGCTTCAGCCTAAATGACAGTTTCAAAAATTGAAGGGCGCTTTTCTAAAACTGGGCAGCCTACGTCAGATTTTGGTAGAGTTATGGCCACTTACAGATATTCCTTCAAAATTAGTGTAAGTGTTCTTTTGACACTTAATATGGCCCGTCTTTACCTTCGGGTAAAATCTCCTGGCCAAATTTGACTTACCCAGTTTTGGAAATTTCGCTCTTCAGTTATGAAGTTCGATTTTCTTAAGTGTCAACTAATCAGCCCAATCGTTTTTGTATTGACCGATTATGTTGATTCAAGTTCCAGATATTTTTGAATAAAAAGTTGTAAAAATGTAAAATACAAGGATCTTTGCTCCCCTGCAGTATGACCAAAGATACTAGAACTGATAAGATGAGACAACTAGTGCTTTTAGCGTGCACATCTTTCGCACCGCCACCTAGCGGCAAACGTGCGGGAGTCATGAAAAGTGCCGTTTTATACAAAACCAAGTAGAGAAAACATTGAATTTTGTTCACTATTCAGCTACCTCTACAGGCTTTGATTGACGTCACTTATTGTGGAATTATGATAATAAAATTTATCTTATCTTATCTTATCTTATCTTATCTTATCTCAATCGCTGGGGGAAACTGGCTATTTTCTTTTCTTTTTTTTTTTGTTTTTGTCGCAGTAGCGGCTGTCACAATTTTGTATCATAAATTTACCATTATATCAAGCATTCTTTTCATACTATGCGCCAGGAGCCCCGCCCCACTATCAGTGCGCAAATTGTGTGCACGGCTTTTTTTTTTTTTTAGTCCCACGAAGACGGCAGTGTCTCATTTTATCGTTTCTATTATCTTTGGTATGACCCACATCATCGGAAACCATATTAAAAGGCTTTTAATTCGGTGCGAGCAATGTCCATACCAGAAATGAGTGCATAGTGCTCCGATGCGCATGAAATGTGTAGTAAGACTGTAGAATATGAGAAGCTTTCTAGACCAAAAGAGACAGAGAGATAGAAGGGTAGATTCACAGGTTTATCCCGGACAATGCCTGGTACCTCATCTAGTTAGTGTAAACATTTTTATAACACCTCTTCTATACAGAGGTGTTGATCTTCAGAGACTGTGACAATAATAGTTTGTTGACAAGTAACCAAGATCTGTGTCAAAATTTGGCAAGACCCCACAGTTTTTCTGTGGTTTTTATAATATTTCGTCAATTTAACCAAGATCTGGACATTTGTTGGTCCTGTTGGCTTGTTCAGTGGTCAGTGATGAATGGAAATGCATAGACTGTTGGTCCTCACTATTTATCTCACTAAATCTGGTGAATTAGAAACACGGCTACAGCTGAGATTTTAGGGTGAATTTGGTGAGAGACGATCTTTGCATGGTTACGTATTTGTTTTTATTGGTCTTTTTATAGAACCTGCAGTGACCAGGTTTTTATGGCGCGTCAGAATTTTTGTTTTAAATCTTCGGTAAGAGAAGTTTCAAACAGCAATAACCGGCAGTTATTTGTTTACCGACTTTACCTAAACCAGGGCAAAAGGTGACGAGCCAAAAACGCAGTTATTCAATGGCTAAATAAAGTGCAACAACTCGATCAAACAACGACATCAATCGGGAATTGTAATCTCCCCTTGGATCAGACACCGATAGAGCTCGTCATTGCGAAATCCAGGACTATCAATGTGTCACGATCTCTCCAGGCCCGGGTTGAAATGTAGAACAATTCCATTTCCATAAAAAAAAGTAAAAGAGATCGTTAATTAGGCTGGTCCTTTTCACAAAATTTAATGATCTTCATTTGTTTCTTTTTATTTTCCTTTCATTATCAATGGGCCCGTGTATTCAAGGCAGACTTTGGTATAACTACTTAACTACAACATTTTACCAATGAGGTCATTGACACTGAGTTTCTACTGTTATGGTGTGTTAACTTGGGGGCTGTGTTCTTAATTTTTTTTAAAAACTGAACATAATAAACCAGGGCATATGAAAGTCATAAAACTCTGGGAAAAGAAAAGTAGTAATGAAACAAGCGAGTTTTTTTTTTTTTTTTTTCTTTCTTACACATCCAGGTTGTGGTTAATTTTGTTGTGAAAAATAACTAGACAGAGAACAAAATATATTGTGAAGCTTTAGATTTCCCTCGCAACTTTTGAAGAATCCAAATCTCCACTGAACTCTGTCTATCTATATGTATACCTCTAGGGCAGAGCTTTATGATTGTGGAAAAAAAAAATATATAATAATCATCAGTTTATACACAACCTTCATGAATAATCCAAAATGAACTTGTACGAAATGTTCATAAATAACCTAAACCATCTAGTTCCATTGCAAGAAAAGATAAAAATGAATCATATTTAAATTGTTTTCTTTTCTTCCTTTTATTTTTTTCTTAAACAGATACCGGCCTCGAGTCCGTAGCATACCGATTAAACCCGAGTGTTCCCGTTTATCGAAGGGATAACCATGCTTGTCTTCCGATCTATTACCAGTGTAGTTTTCACACTTTCACCTGATCTTCCAGCCCAATCTCTTCCCCAGCAACATCAGTACTCGGATTTGGCATTTCGTCGGTGAGATTCAACACTCCTGTAACCCACATCAACATAGTTGGTGGGTTACAGGAGTGTTGTTCTACACCGACGATTTGTCTCCCCGATTAATTGCACAGGTCGTTACGTGCGAGAGTGTGTCTGGGCCTCCGAGTGCTGGATTTTATACGATCGTTAGTTTTTCACTGTGATGTACAATTACCCTCGTTGGTCCGATGGACTGGCGATCGATGTGTGTCTCCAGGCTGGGCTGGATGTTTGTACGCCTAACTCAGAGGTTCCCAGCCTGTTTCCTAGCGTATATTCCTGGCAATTTCTGGGAAGTAAAATGTGGATGTTGTGATAAGTATGTTCGCACCCCAAGCATTTTGCGCTAGGGCTACGTACGTATACGTACCTATCCCTAACCTCGTCTTTAGCCTCAGCCCTAAATCTTAATGAATTCCTAACCTCGTCTTTAGCCTCAGCCCTAAATCTTAATGAATTCCTAACCTCGTCTTTAGCCTCAGCCCTAAATCTTAATGAATTCCTAACCTCGTCTTTAGCCTCAGCCCTAAATCTTAATGAATTCCTAACCTTGCCCCTTACCCTTTCCACCAAAACCAGGACAAAAACAAAAAGAATAATTAAGGCTGTTGTTAGGAGTATTTCGGGAGGAGCTCTATAGCTCTGGAGTCACAAAAAGCTTTACATACGTACCCCTAGCGCAAAAAACTTGGGGGACGTGCGTGTTTGTGACAACATTCGTAAAATATTTACCCTCACTCTGGTTTGTTCAGTAACTCGAGATGACATTTCTACTATAATGAAGCAACCGACACGTGGGAAATTTTAAAACATTGTTTTTAACAGTATTATTTTGAGTTCAAATGACAGTAACAGTAATTACAGCATAACATAACAATAGAATTTCTATCTCAATCTTTGGGAGATAAAAAAACATCATGGTTTTTAAACGTCAGCTTTAACGTCAGCTGAAGAGCCATCTTTTTACACTGAATACAATGGCCGTTTGCGTGTGTGTGTTTGTGTGTGTGTATGTGTGTGTGTTTGTGTGTGTGATTCACTTTACTTATAAGATTTAAGAGACATGTTGTAACGCGCTTAGTGCCCGCTGGTCAGCGGGGTGGAGGGTTATATAACTGCTATGTACTATTGTTAATATTATTAATTTGGTTGACAAAATGCTTAATTATAATACTCCAGAACATCGATGGTATCGTATTCCTGAACTTATTTCGTTTTCATCTCAGTGGAGTGTGGATGCTCATGAAGTATAGTCATTACATGTATCAAGCTGCGCACTCTTAAACTGGGTCATTCACTAAGCGTCTCATTAAATCGACAGTTTTCTACTTGACGTAGTAATTGTTTGAATTGGCTTAGGATTAAAGTAATATTTCCTAATCCCCAATTTTCTTCGTATGAATTTAATCATGGAACGATGTTAGTCAGTTCTCAGAGAAGAGATTACCCCACATTTATAAATCTATTAATTTGATGAGATTAGTCTATGTGGCATTAAAGCCACCAACTGTATGATTGTAATGCAGGTGCGGAGATCCTTTCCGTTTCCAAATGTCTCAAAACCAGTTCATTTCACTTGACGTTACACAACTTGTGCTCCAACGAAATTTTGAAGTTCCGTTCGTCTGTCCATGGAAGGTCCAAGGTTAGGTTCTTTCAAGAATTTCGAGTTTTGTTTTTTTGTTTCTTTTCGATTACAGCCAATCTTTGCAAATGGGCATGCTCGGCTGCCGTGTCAAAAAAAACAACATTTTTTGCAAGTGCTCATACCAAGCCGCCGTGCAGCGGAAAGGGGGGATGCTGTGCAAAGCATTGTGGTCAGCGTCATTTTTTTTTTGTGTGTGACGTACAGGAAACTAACCAAGCTTTGATCTGTTCTTGAAATATCTTTGGCTCTGGCTTGGGTATCGTGAGGATGACCTATTTTCTTTATCTGTATAACCCTTATAATATTTGCCCAACATACGTTGGTTTTACTTGAAATGTAGTTCATTGAACACTGTGGCGCCAGGCCTCTGTACTATTTACACGAATGTACATTCAGTCATAAAAGACGACAACAGTTTGCTGATAAGTAGAACATAAGTATTGTCATCGATCGCTTTTTTTTGCGTGACTGACATGACACGGGAGAATACTTAGTCTGACAAGAATGAACAGCCACCCCTCCCCTTTGAATTAATGAGCCGGTTATGAAATTACCATTACAATACGCATAGGCAAAGTATGAAATACAATATTGCATGCATGCAAATGTGTGTTTCGTGGCATATATATAATACTGAACAGCCGTGCTATGTCTGGCATGGATGCCAGAACTAATGATGGGCGCTTTTAAATCTCTGAACACCAACTAACAGTTACCGTATGGTATTTAATTTTATGATTCCCTCAGGTAACATGATGGTTGTAACAGGTCGAACAAGCCGCACGGGTATTAATACTGGAACTGCAATCTCGTTTCACACCATCTAGTGGAATAAGGGTATTAACGGGCAGTGACTATGTCCGAGAAGGTGTTAGTTCAGGTGTTTGATTAGTCCGGTTCTCTGGTTTAAACAGATACTCACAATGCACAAACAATGTCTGTGATAATTTAATACAATACTGAAGAGAGGGAATGGGAGGGGGGACAGAGAAGGAGTGAGGGAAAGGGAAAGAGAGGGAAAGAGAGGGAAAGAGAGAGAGAGAGCTCGAAGGAGGGAGGTATAGAGAGAGAGAGAGAGAAGAGGGAGATAGAGAGAGAGAGAGCAAAGGAGGAGAGAGAAAGAGACAACGGAACTGTAAGACTGAAAAACGAATCTGAAAGGTCTGGACAGGAGAAGCTATCGCGCTGTGACTTGATTATGAAAATTCATCAGGCCAGGAGAGACATGCTGGCTGTGTTGATTCATGGAATCTTGCCCCACACGCTCATTTAATAAGTACGCTAGACCTCCACTATATCCAGCAGCGGTGACTCCCTATTAAATTCTCTTACACAATTTTGCCACTTCCAGGCAAACGTACACACCAACACGCCAACGCACCCACAAACAAAAGGGAGTCGGTGAGCGCTGTCAGGCCTTTGGTGTGTTGATGAGGTGCCGGTCGATACTTGTGGTAGCCTCGGGCGCCCAGGGTTCCTGATGGCTCGCTGGAGAAGCTTTCTGGTCCTCCCCACACAAACCTGCATGGGCAGCATGGATAGACCAGTATCGAGAGATTCACCTACATATCGACTTTAGCCTTAACGAGGGCATGCAGCTCCTCTTCCCGTACACGTTAATGATTCTCGGATGTTCTGACCACAGAATTACCGATGTAGGAAGTAGAAAGGGCCCTCTAGGAGCATAGTGATTAATGTAAACTAATTAAGTGTTGTTTTTTTTAAAGAAAAAAATATTACACCCCCCCCCCCCCTTAAAAAAAAATGTTGTTCTTGTCATATGTCAATGGTTTTACATAAACAAATAATGGCATTGTGTAAATTGGAAGACAGCAGCTATTGTTATGGTTTCTAGTAAGCAGAGTTTTAAAAATACGTACGCTGTTCGTTGATTGTTTGTTTGTTGTTAGGTGTTGTTGTTGTTTTTACAATATTTCCAATAGTGAATTGTAACCGCTTTTTTCACGTCCACCTGTGATCTTTGAAAAAATATTTGTCCCCGCGTTTGACGTTCTCAATACCGTTACAGTTACGACAGAGGAAAGAAGCTTAGGGCATAGGCACAAAATAATAGATTTGGTTACTGGCGTGGCATCCGAAAATGAGTAGATATGGGCGGGCAAGTCCAACACATGTTTATTCCACAGCTGGACACAACCTGTCAGTGTTTAGGTCTTTATTTGAAGAGGTTCGCCGTCCTTTACATTTCATTTTTTTAAATTTTTTTTTGTTCCTGCGTCTGTGTGTTTTTGGGGTAGGGATAAGTTTTTTTTTAGAATTTTGCCCTGGCAGCGACATTGTTCAGCCTGCTCTCCTCGACTTTCAACTAACAAGGTATCTTTAACGTGCGCAACGTGTACCTGGGCCCTTCGAGTTTTTCGTCCTTATCCGAGAAGACTACATGCGTGATCCTACCCTACGATATATGATCAGCGACTAGAATTTTATCCCCAAAATATTCCGCCATGTCTGAACCGATCGTGGATCGAACCCAGTACCTTCTGCATGAGAGGCGAGCACCTTACCTCTAGACCATATCGTACCCCATCTGTGACGTAACACACAATCTGTGACGTAACACACAATCTGTGACGTAACACATAATCTGTGACGTAACACACAATCTGTGACGTAAACGTCAACTGTTTTATATGTAAGTTCTCATCAGAGGTCAGAAAGCGCCTGAGTGGACTGGAAACGTAGTGCCAGCATTACTGGGAAACTATTATCATCCAGGTTAGGGGAAAGCATCAGTGTGTTAACTCCTCTTATAGAGCCTGTCTTCGGATTAGAAGAGTCGCAAAATCTGGTTACCAGACAACAAAGAGAAACAAACTTTCTATTGCACGATCATTGTTACTTGTACGTACGTACCCCATGTGTTTTGCTTCCCCTGAAATACTCCTAACGATAGTCTTAATTAATTAGTCTTTCAGATTTTCTTTTGTGTTTTCCACCTGTTTTTTGGTGGAAAGGAAAGGTTAGGGTTTCGATAGGATTTAGGGTTGAGGATAAGGACGGGTTTAGGGATAAGTATGTATGAAATGTACGCGCCTCTATCGCAAAATGTTTGGGGTACGTACGTACAAGTAACAAGTGCCTTATTGCATATCAACTTCCGTCGCTCGGTGGACAAGGCAGGTTACTTTTGCTTCCTGCCGATGTCTGATTTACATATTATTGTTTGGAAAGAAAGTATCTGATATACCAGTCATAATTAAATGTGTGACACTGAATAAAACAATTCACTGATTTTTTAAATGTTTATTTTATCTAATTATTTTCTGTTCACACTGCATTATGTTTGATAGCAGAAACAAGAAAATCCCAACGCTGCGAAACAAAATTTAATGTACTTGGAGGAAAAAAAACAACGTTAAGACCTCGGCCTCATGAGTTCAAATTGATCTGTAGCTCAGTCCTTAGCTGATGTCACGCAAAACTGCATACCATTGGTAATACCAAACATACTGGATACGATATCGTCTCTGGTAATGCAACACATGGGCATCATACCGGCTATAGTCACGAATTTCTGCAGGCAGTAACTATTTCGTTTAGCCTCTGAATTCTAATCAACATGACCACTATAATGTGAGGCGCTCTGGGGAAATGATTCACATGTCACACTAGGCACTTTCGAGATAGAGCCGAAAATAGATGAATAGAGACTTCCCCGTCCTATATCGGTTTTCCCCATAGATAGATCCCTCGGTCATTTTAATATACTCTTAATCCACAGTATACCTTTCACTTCAGTTTGAAAAAATTGGCAATGTGGACCATTAATTTTCCCCACAGATGTGTGAATAAGGCGTATCGATAGTGATATCGATAGCGCATCGATGAATGTATGTCGCCCGTCATTATCACCGTGAGAGGGGACGCAATCCGTGCTGGCAAGTCTACAGTTCCCTGCCCGAAGGGTCAGAGAAACTGGTAAAAAAATAAAAAAAATGACCAGGAAATGTGCTGATGAAGGCAGAGACTGCCAGGGAACCCTTGCTGAGGACATCGAGGCCATGCTAAAGAGACAGAGTGGGGTGGCAGTGGAGGGAAGGGGGGTTGGCGCGGTAGACGACAGGGGAATTATTGGATTGAATATGGCTGTGCTGTTTCGTATTCTGCACGCCGATGGGGACAGAGCACTCCGGGGAACCCATTTTATGTCACATCCATTTTCTGAAGGCGGGAGTGGGTGTTGCGAGGGAAGGATAACGTTGGGGACTACATATCCAGTTTCCATGACGTCAGGGAGACAAGAGGAAGAGTTGTCATTTTGTTATGTGGGAAATAACGATGTGAGGAGTTTACCACGAAAGCAGGATTGTATTGGGGTGAACTGCATTCCATTCATATTCATCATTTTTTTGCGGGGGTGTGGGAAAGAGGGGGAAATGGGGGGGTTGGAGGGGTATACATGATATCGATGTTTCCACTTCCACTTACCCCAGGAACGAATCTAGAAGGTGAATCTACAGTAGGATTTCTCTTATGAATGAAATAAACAGAAGGGCGATTTTTCCAGTAAATGAATTAATTTTGCGAGCGATTTTTTCCAGTAAGTGATTTGCGAGCGCTTCCGATGGGAAGGAACACAATTCGGTTCAGTGCCATCTGTCTGTCTGCAGAGTTATCCTGTTTCATGGCGTCATTAGAGCGTGTCGGGGTGACCTCTCGAGCAGCGGAAACTCACACTAAGTCTTGCAAGCGCCTCCTGATCGCTTCCTCATTCATGTATCGGTGAGCGTGCGGCTCTGTAGCTGGCACCTCGGGTGGTAGTTTACATTTTATTCGGAAGTTGAGGCCAAAGAACTGTCGTGAGCTCTGTACTTCCGGGTTTGAGTTTGTTTGTCTGTTGTTGTTGTTGTTTTTTTTTTGCTGTTGTTGTTGTTGTTTCTGCTGCTGATGATGATGAATTGAAAGGAGAATGAGGAAGATGAACCGGGAGCAGTTGTCTTTCATTAATATTTCAGCAGATGAGGATGGGGGAACATTGCCACATGCTTATCAATGTTTAGTGAGGCTTTGGCAGTAATTAATACTTCCGCTATGTATTCTACGCGTCGAGGGTGAAGTTTGTCACGAGTGTTGGGATTGGCCCGGCAATTTTCTTCCTCCACACATGATTGCTGGAAGGGGCAATCAATTATTTGTTATTGTTTTTGCGTTATAAATTTAACATTCATCGGTCGAAATTCGTGATCTGAAATAATGGCGTCAGAAAGGATTTCTGCCCCCACCCTTGTGTGTGTGTGTGTGTGTCTCTCTCTCTCTCTCTCTCTCTCTCTCTTTCTTTCTCTCTCTCTTTCTCTCTCTCTCTCTTTCTTTCCCTCTCTCTCTCTTTCTCTCTCTCTTTCTTTCCCTCTCTCTCTCTTTCTCTCTCTCTCTTTCTTTCTCTCTCTCTCTTTCTCTCTCTCTTTCTCTCTCTCTCTCCCTGTCTCTCTCTTTCTCTCTCTCTTTCTTTCTCTCTCTCTTTCTTTCTCTCTCTCTTTCTTTCTCTCTCTCTCTCTTTTTCTCACTCTCTCTTTCTCTCTCTCTTTTTTCTTTTCTTTCTTTCTCTCTCTCTCCCCGACGATGCTTGATTGGTTATAAACAAAACAAGAAAGAAATCAATTACAGGAACTTAGCTCCCCCCCACCCCTTTTTCCCCCCCGAAAAAAATAATGATAAACAGAGGGCCAGTTAGTAACACAACAATTAGGTGTTGACTGTCATCATTGTTTAATTTTGATTGGTCGGAGAAGGAGGAGATAGAACGGGAAGGAAACGACAGACCTTAACCCGAGATACAGGATACTGATAAGAATCAATTCGTCTTATTCCGTCCGTTGACTTGCGCTCGTATCATTGGTGTCAACAATGCAACAATTCGCATCACACCACTTCATCACTGAACGAAAAAAGGTAGTACTCACCGTGTTTATATGCGCGCAAAATTGTGGACATATTATTATAGTGTGAAAAGGAATGGTTCGTCTCTGTATTCTGTGTCTCGGCCTTAACGCTACTGCAATCGAAACGTTTGATAAACTGGACCAAAATCGCTTTTCTCCGTAAGATCGAGGCCACTTCTCAGGTGGATCGAGAGATTCACTCTGAAGACGGACGTGTTTGACCCAAAGATATTAGAAACAATAAGATGAGACAGCTAGCGCGATTTGGCGTGCACAGATTTCGCGCCGCCACCTAGCGGCGAATGCGCGGAAGTCATGAATAATGCCCTATTTTACATGGCCAAATAGAGAAAATATTGACTTTTGTTCACTGTTCAGCTAACGCTGTTGGCCGTGAACGACGTCACTTATTTTGTAATCATAACTTCAACCTCTATGGGAAAACTCTTTCTATTTTTTTATTTTTTTTAGTCGCGGTAACACTGTAACAAATCTGCACCATTAATTCATCATTATATCAAGCATTCTTTTCATGCAATGCGCCATTGGCCCCGCCCCCGATCAGCGCGCAAACTCTGCGTGATTTTTAGGGAGTGTCTCATCTTACCGTTTCTAGTATGTTTGTTTGACTCAAAGACTTGGACCTTGCACAGATGATGTATAAAAAGTGCATGTGCATTTAGAAACAGTAAAACAAACAAAATTGCAAAGCTGCGTTGAAATCTCTGCACCGATGTCAGCGAGACCTGTTGGATTAGTTCATTGCCCAACCCTTACAAATGTCAGCCTGACCCTAGAAATGCAAACCAAAATTTACTAATCAAGACAGCTGGAAAGACTTGATGTGTGAGTTGGGGGTGGTTGGGGGTCTGGCACTGGCTTTATAAACATTGATTTACCTTACAAGAATTGGAAACAGATGGAGGAATAGGAAAACCTTGTAAAAACTGCATTATATTTCCGGTTTACTCACGATGTGCATCGGTAAAATCCATCTGCACCAATGAACTTCTAGTTTCAGTAGTAGAGGCATCTTCCGTTCCTCTCTTTCATGTCCTGTGTTTGTTCTTAGCCCCCCCCCTCTCTCTCTCTCTCTCTCTCCGTCGGTCTCTCTCTCTCTCTCTCCGTCGGTCTCTCTCTCTCTCTCTCCGTCGGTCTCTCTCTCTCTCTCTCTCTCTCTCCGTCGGTCTCTCTCTCTCTCTCTCCGTCGGTCTCTCTCTCTCTCTCTCTCTCTCCGTCGGTCTCTCTCTCTCTCTCTCCCGTCGGTCTCTCTCTCTCTCTCTCTCTCCCGTCGGTCTCTCTCTCTCTCTCTCTCTCCCGTCGGTCTCTCTCTCTCTCTCTCTCTCCGTCAGTCTCTCTCTCTCTCCGTCGGTCTCTCTCTCTCTCTCCGTCGGTCTCTCTCTCTCTCTCTCTCTCTCCGTCGGTCTCTCTCTCTCTCTCCGTCGGTCTCTCTCTCTCTCTCTGTTTCCCTCGGGCGCTCTCTTCTCCCCCCCCCCGCTCTCTCTCTATCTCTCTCGCTCTCTCTCTCTCTCTGTCGTGTCATTCTGTTAAATCTATCTTCCTACTTTTTGCTAACACAAAGTGACTGTTATCATGACGACGTTCTCTCTCTATCTCTCTCTCTCTCTCTCTCTCTCTCTCTCTCTCCCTCTCTCTCTCTCTCTCTCTCTCTCTCTCTCTCTCTCTCTCTCTCTCTCTAAGTTAACAGCTTTCAGAGGCCGACTCCGGTCTCCATCAACAAAAATTTCTATTCTTTTTGTTTCATCAAAGAAAAAAAGAGAACGGTTTTCTTCCTGAGTGTAAAGCAACGACCTTTCTGTGCTGTAGACGACGTCTCTCCGCTGTCTGGCAACCAGAATGTACTCGGAAGAAACAGCGTGGGGGATGGATAAGAGCCAGTGATCGAGGATACGAGAAAAAAACGGGTGATTACTCATACGAGTAGTTCAGCGACATGTCTCACAACGCCAACCTAATCAACGTTTGTTCTTATTATTCTGTGGGAAGCTTTTCCCGTTTTCTCTTGTTTAATTGTCGAGATACGTGTATTTCTCTTTTATTTATTTTTTCTATCCTCCTTCCTGTTTGTATTGAACGTTTTTTTTATGTTTTGTTTTTTTTATCTGTCTCAACTATAGTTGTATTTTTTTTTCTGGTTTTCTTAAATCTCTGTACTTTTATGTCCTTTTGTCCATTCTCTAGTTGTTGTTGTTTTTTTCTGGTTTTCTTAAATCTCTGTACTTTTATGTCCTTTTGTCCATTCTCTAGTTGTTGTTGTATTTTTTTCTGGTTTTCTTAAATCTCTGTACTTTTATGTCCTTTTGTCCATTCTCTAGTTGTTGTTGTATTTTTTTCTGGTTTTCTTAAATCTCTGTACTTTTATGTCCTTTTGTCCATTCTCTAGTTGTTGTTGTATTTTTTTCTGGTTTTCTTAAATCTCCGTATTTTTATGTCCTTTTGTCCATTCTCTAGTTGTTGTTGTTGTTTTTTTTCTGGTTTTCTTAAATCTCTGTACTTTTATGTCCTTTTGTCCATTCTCTAGTTGTTGTTGTTGTTTTTTTTCTTAGAACTATTTTCACTCTTTCCAGTCCCTTTTTTCACCTGTTTAAGCGTGTGGTTGTTGGGGAGTGACTGGCCCTTCTGGTAAGGTCCCTTGTCTTGTCGTTCCTTCATTTATACCTGTCTACGGTCCTGCTTTTTCATGGCACAGTGTGACTGTCGTCGTGTCGATGGCTTTCTCCAAACTCAAACTCAGAACTCCCGAGTTTAAAATGATTCCTTTCTTCGTCTTGTTTCCTTCCCTTTTTACTCCCTCTCATTATTTTTACTTCATCCCACGGCCGCACTTCTTTTTTATAGTTTCCTCGTTCTTCCGCTGGTCAATTTACCATTTACTTCTGATGCCATAGTTACCAGTGCTGCTACAACTGTTGTAGGTGATTGGTATGTTTTGTTTGCGTCATCGAAACTGACATGTAGACCCCCATGCCAAGCATTGCATCGCCCACCGCTGAAAGAAAATTTTGAGAAGCGTAAGCATTTTGACGTCACAAACAAGCCTATTTTGTCTAAAGTTCTTTTAAGAAATCATTCAAGCGCATTTGGGGCGCAGAGGAGGTTGGGGGGAAGAGGTGAGTGTAAATTTTTCGGAAAGGTGGGACAGTTTAATGTAATACTACTGATATGCTTATTGTTTTTAAAAAAATAGACAGACAGACAGACAGACTAACCGATAGATAGATAGATAGATAGATAGATAGATAGATAGATAGATAGATAGATAGATAGATAGATAGATAGATAGATAGATAGATAGATAGATAGATAGATAGATAGATGATGGACGGGCGGGCGGACGGACGGACTAGACCGACAGACAGACAGATAGATAGATAGATAGATAGATAGATAGATAGATAGATAGATAGATAGATAGATAGATAGATAGCTAGATAGCTAGATAGATAGATAGATAGATAGATAGATAGATAGTTGGATAGATAGATAGATAGATAGATGATGGACGGACGGGCCTAGGGACGGACTAGACAGACAGACAGACAGACAGACAGACAGACAGACACATAGACAGACAGATAGATAGATAGATAGATAGATAGATAGATAGATAGATAGATAGATAGATAGATAGATAGATAGATAGACAGAAAGATAGATAGATAGATAGATAGATAGATAGATAGATAGATAGATAGATAGATAGATAGATAGATAGATAGATAGATAGATAGATAGATAGATAGATAGATAGATAGATAGATAGATAGATAAATAGATAGATAGATATCTTGTGCCTAAAGAATTTATAATTAACTTGTAAATATTATCACTTTAAAAGAAACGCAACTTCTGTGGCGTCAGATAAAAAAGACCAATATTTCACTTCCTTGATTTCAAAGATATTGGTACTTTTCCACTGTAACAAAACGTCAGTACTCTGCGTCATTACCACTGTGCACTCTGTTGGCCACGCTACAGTCAGACAAATTACGGATGTGTTTCTACATGGCTGACTCCGTCTGATGAAACGAAAAGCTTTCCCGTAAACCTCGATTGAGTGAGGTTGTCTTGCATGATTTTATGGGAAGTAGTAAAACGGTTTCAGATTGATGTCCTTCCAATATCTTAATTCCAAACTTTAAAACGTCCTAGATTTTCTGTTTATAAGGCGTTCTCAGAGAACCCACGACAGTTCAGCATGACTTGTATTTGTACCATGCCTAGGTCAAACATTCAGATTGTCATGTTGTCCGATTTAAATACAGTTCCTAAATTAATGGGATATGTCTGTTGCAGATTTCAGTTGGCATGGAATTGTGAATTTTTACTTGAAATAACTAATTTGAGTCAGTAGGCCAATAAATTGCGTTTCATTGGTCCATGGTGAATATTTAGGAAGGATTTAGTTTAAGTATAAGGTTACAGCTAGGGCTATGATGGCCATGTTTGTCAGCAACTGTCTTTTCGTTGGCGAAGCGTGTATATTAAATTTTTGGGAAGCTGGCGTCAAAGAGCGTTTTAGTCAGTGTTAGGTTCATTGACCGCAACAATTGTATCTACCGTAAAATTTAAAAAGCTTTTGTTCTCACCCAGAAAATAGCATTAGAACTCTTCAGGTACACGTGCCAAAGGACCCGTGGCTAGGTATTGATTCCTATCTCAAGTTCCTCGCTGTCTGAGTGCACAATCATGATAACAGAACAAAAAGACCGGCGAAAGAGATCGAAGTAAGCAGCCCAAAAGATACTTCTCAGTATGTATAGACTTAGTCTTACTAACAATGCTATCCATTGATTTTCAAGTCATTTGCACAATGCGGTGTCTGAAGGCACTCATGTTGAGACCATCAATGTGCATCTGATGAATATTCCCAGTGGCTGCGTGAGTGCAATGAAATCCTTCAACGTTGGCAGACTGAATTGGGGTACACGCGTTATTTTGTGGACTCTTTTTTTTTTTAAATGTTTGGGATCGAAATTTTCTTGTAGGATTACTTTACTTCTCATATCTATCTATCTATCTATCTATCTATCTATCTATCTATCTATCTATCTATCTATCTATCTATCTATCTATCTATCTATCTATCTGTCTATCTATCTATCTATCTATCTATCTATCTATCTATCTATCTATCTATCTAGCTGTCTGTCTGTCTGTCTATCTGCCTGTCTGTCTGTCCGTCTAACTATCTATCTATCTATCTAGCTGTCTGGTTCGTCTGTCTGTCCGATCTATTTAGCTGTCTGTCTATCTGCCTGTCTGTCTGTCCGTCTAACTATCTATCTATCTAGCTGTCTGTCTGCCTGTCCGATCTATTTAGCTGTCGGTCTGTCTGTCTGTGTGTCTGCCTGTCTATCTATCTATCTATCTATCTATCTATCTATCTATCTATCTATCTATCTATCTATCTGTCTGTCTGTCTGTCTGTCTGTCTGTCTGTCTGTCTGTCTGTCTGTCTGTCTGTCTGTCTGTCTGTCTGTCTATCTATCTATCTGTCTGTCTGTCTGTCTGTCTGTCTGTCTTTCTGTCTGTCTGTCTGTCTGTCTGTCTGTCTGTCTATCTATCTATCTGTCTGTCTGTCTGTCTGTCTGTCTGTCTATCTATCTATCTATCTATCTATCTATCTATCTATCTATCTATCTATCTATCTATCTATCTATCTATCTATCCATCTGCTTGCCTACCAGACCCCCCTGCCCGCCTGCTTACCGACTACCTTCCTACGTAGCTACTTATCTACCTGCCCGAAATCAACAGCTCTGGCCATTTACCTGGTTACATCATACATCTGTCGAGGTGCATAATTATTGTACAGTCACCCTCGTAACTGTCCATCCACACATTGGCAACTCGTAAAGTAATGAATCGATGCCGTGCGCACCTTCAAATAATTATCATATCGTAATAATCGTTTTTTTTACCTTTGGTTTTGAGATTCTTGGTCAGGCTTCATGTTTTCATTGTTTATTCCAATGTTTGAGAAGCCGAAGAATGGCCTCAATTCAGCATGGGCTGCCAATATTAACAGTTTTATAGTGTTTTCATTTTCAATCAATTGGTTTGTTTAAACCTGAAATCAGAAAAGCTGCGCTCTCCACATTTCTGTTTTGTGACGTCTACTGTGATGAGCAACCCGATATCTGTTATTAATAGCGTTGGGCATTTACTAGAAAATATTTCTGTCATCCCCAGGTACCAGAGTTTTTCGTTTGTAACAATCATTTTCAATCATTATACGGCAGTAATAGTGTTTATGTAATTTACCACCCTCCACCCCCATAATGCAAGAAAGCTATATTGGGGGAAAACTGAAACAGTGGGTTGATTTTAATCTCAGAGAATAATGGTTTCTCCAATTTAAAAAAAAAACAACAAAAAACAAATTAGTCAAAAATGGCAGCTGTGGGTTCCAAGATGATCTACATGCTAAATATTTTGCAGAATTTGACTTAAGCATAGGAATTTCTGCTACAGATGGAGTCGATAGTCGCGTAGAATGTTGTTCGAATTCATCAGGAATCGCCCATACTTGTAGCTGAGGTAATGCTCAGCGCCTGCTTACTCGGCTGGTAATGAAATGTATAGATTTCCTGTCGGAGTGTCACTGAGTATCACATAGGATTTCACATTTGGCCGGTGGGAGGTGGGAGGGGTGGGGGGGGGCGAGGGGGGCACTCTGAACATGATTCGCTTATATGTGTGGTTTTACCTCCGGGTTGATAACTATAGGTTTTGTTGTTGTCGACAGCCCATTTGGTCATGGCAAAATAAGTTGTGTGTGTGTGTGTGCGAAGAGATAGATAAGGGGTCTGGAAGAGCGGAGGGGGCGTTTCACTGAAGGAGAAAAAGAATTTGAAATTGCAATAACGACTTTTTAAATTACGTAATTTATTATACAAGGTGGTTCAAAAAGAATGAACCGATTTTTTTTAATCACCCTGTATATTAACTATTTTTGTCCTCTCTAACATAAAAACAGTTTCCAGTAATGTTATGAAATTGGCTCCCAGGTGCCTATCTGAGAATCCATCATTGTATCCTTAATCACCGCCATTGACTGTGACGGATTTATATCAGAGAGTATGTTTGTTTAGAGAGGTGTCACTATTTGTCGATTTACACTGCAAGACACGGGAGGCTCTGCGAAACCATTGTTACTTTATCAAAAACATCAGAACATATTCAACCAGTTCTCCAAAACCTTCATTGGTTGCCTGTTAGAGAGCGTATTCAGTTTAAGATTTTGTGCATTGTGTGTAAATGCCTCAATCAAAGCTCACCAGAATAATATCTTTCAGAGCTCATTGAAAAATACATTCCACCCAAAAAATTGAGATCAGCAGAAGCAAATTTATTAGTAGTGCCCAGATCAAGAACAATCATGGGAGAAAGAGCTTTTTCGGTGTGTGCACCTAAAATGT
>OZ007571.1:6526919-6539419 GCA_963931925.1 Onchidella celtica | reverse complement strand
CAAGGATATCTAGAGCTACAGGATGGACACGCTTCCTTGGTGACCTCTTTGATGACTTTTTTTTTTTTTTCAGTAAATTGATACCATTTTAATATTAAAAAATCGTCTTTGCTCTAGGGTTTTTCTTCTGGCTTGCAAGTATTGAACAGATTGCTTATGCCGCCCGCGCTTGTAAGTCTGTCAGTTATCCGGCCCGCGCTTGTAAGTCTGTCAGTTATCCGGCCCGCGCTTGTAAGTCTGTCAGTTATCCGGCCCGCGCTTGTAAGTCTGTCAGTTATCCGGCCCGCTGTGAAAAAAGTTTGGTGACCTCTGGTCTAAAGAGACAGTCATTTCTCGCGGTTTGCCAGATACAGCAGTCTAGTTTATGCCCTCTTTAAACCATTATCGTGGTCTCAGGCCTGCGGATAAACGTAGGTCACTTTCTAAGATTTTATTGGCCTGCCTCTGTTACTGTCTTATTTTGGTTGTTGCTATAAGTCCTACACGCGCCCCAAGTGTTTTTGTGCTAGGGGCCCTTACGTATACATATTATTTATCCCTAACCCCGTCCTTATCCTCAGTCCTAAATATTATCGAATCTCTAACCCTGCCCCATGCCTTTTCAACCGCCTCACCCCTCCCTCAAAAAACTAAAAACTGAAAGAGCAATTAATTAAGGCTGTTGTTGGGAGTATTTCCGGAGGAGCTCTCTACCTCTGGAGTCACAAAGGGCTTTAAAATACGTACCCGTAGCGCAAATAACTTGGGGAGACGTACCTACGTGTAACAACATTCTTTTATTTTAAGAACTAGTTATGACACCTATTCATATGAAGGGAGATTGAATGGTTTACTGTAGTGTACAAAAATGGAATTCACACAGACGAGCAGAATGCCAAGACAATGATTTCAACATTAACAGCTGTATAGCAAGAGTCAGTGCGCACGGAGATTTTTGTTCACCGAACATTCAAAAGAAAACCCATGAACCCTCTAACGAGCTAAGAGTTCCATTATTCGCACATTTTTGCGGGCCCTTCCTTGGTTGCACATAATTGCATGTTCCTATTATAGCTCATTGGTTCCTCAGCCACATTAATTTACTTCATTATGCTAACTTTTGGAAAGATCCGTTGGGAAATGTTCCAGTCTGTTCTTGTATTTTCATATGTTAAGAAGGTGTCTGTTCTGTGGGCCAGTGTCTCTCAGTGCAACCGCACCGATCTCTCGCTGATTTGTTTATCGAATTGTTTCAAAGCTGGGCTTTTTCTGTGTGTGTGGTGTTCTTATCCTGATTTATGTGATGACGTTGAGAGGCGTGGGGGCCGGGGGGGGGGGTCTGAGGTGATAGACACGGCCACTGTTATCGTTAGGCCAACAAGGCAACCGCCTGAGGCGTTGTAGATCTCTGAGAGGTGCAATGCTGACCTTTGGGAGTTACAGTTTTATACAGATTTTTATTGTTTTAACAAAATAAAATATATAATAAGACAAAAGTATAATAAAAGAGAGAAAATGTAATAAAATAAATGGCGGTTGATCTGGAACTTTTAAGAAATGCATTTTGATGTGTAATAGGAGAAAGTCTGTAACCAAATACACCACCAGACAAATCCAAATTAACATTAATTTTAGCCGTTTCAAGTTTTTTGCTTCTCATTATGTCTTCGAGACGTCTGTTTGTGAAAATTAATCGAAATTGGCAATTCAAATATATTCTTTTTCTACTTCCTTTTGTTTGTTTGTTGTTGTTGTTGTTGTTGTTGTTGTTTTTTTTTTGGGGGGGGGGGGGAGTAATTAGCCTTGCCTTTGAGCAAACTAGTCTGGCACCGGCCTCTGGGAGTAGAGATACTTCCTGAGGGCAGGGGGAGGGGGGTGCAGTGTCTACCTTTAATGAAAAGGTGAGGAGTTAAAGGATGTAATTCCTGGTTAGTGCTCAGAAAAGCGGAAGTGAAAGAAAGAAAAAAGGCTCGAACCCCTGGCCTCTGCTAACAGTAGTAGTGTCCGAACGGTTAAGCGAGTTGTTTTCCTTCTTCCTGGCAAGACGGTTGGTGGCCTGTTCCGCGATTCTTGATTGCTTCTGCTTCCTTGTCTCTTTTTGGAGCTACTGAAATTTGATACTTTGCTGCACGTCATACATCGTCAACAAGAATTGTGGAGAATCTATTAAATACTATTTTTATGACCTGGCTAATTTCCCTCTACTTCAGTTTTTTATTTTTGCGTATCCTGTTGAATTTCCGGTCGCCTACACCGAATAACATTATGGTGGGGTATGTAACAATAAAGTACATGGCGTTCTTTATGTGAAACATAATTATTACTAGATGACCTAACGGGCATTGCCCGAAATAACCTATCGTGCCCCCCCCCTCTCTCTCTCTCTCTCTCTCTCTCTCTCTCTCTCTCTCTCTCTCTCTCTCTCTCTCATCTATCTATATATATAATTGGGTAAAAATTGGACGGTTGTACTTTGTACTCTATAGCCGAAAAAACTACTGAACGTAGAGCCATGAAAAAATTACTGAAAGTAGTTCAAAGACTGAGCAAGGTTTGTATCAATTCATTTTAATGATGCAACAACCTTAAACATTTAGAAAAATAGAAAACAAAATGGGCCGTTCGAGGTTTTCCGATTCGTCATTTTTACAGCTCAGACAGGGCCGAGTGTAGTAAGATATTTTGGTAACTCGAAACTTTGGTCACCTAAGGCTCAGGAACCGCATCACACTCAGGCTTCAAACTTGCACAACAGCATATTATCAATGCGAAATTAACATGGGCTATATTAGAAATTATGAAATGTTCAGGCTTCTACGTTTCGTTTTTCATTGTTTCGGGATCATTTAGATCTATTTCGAGTCATGGTTCGCCATTTTAAGGTTTCGTTATCACTTCCTCCGATGTGTTCACTATCAAACATACTAGCCCGTGCGCAAATCATGCTGTTGTACGGGACGCGCAGGGTGTCAACTCACAAAGGCAGAGCAGTAAGACTTAATTAAAAACAAATAAACAAAAATAAAATAAACAAATAGGAACAGGTAAGATGAAGCAGGTCCATAATAACCACCCAGAACTGAAACTAATATTCAAACCGATTTATCCCGGGCAGGGCCGGGGACCTCAGCTAGTATATAATAAAAGTAATAAACTACAGTCTTTCTTCAGAACTCATGCGCACCAGAATACTACGCACCAAACTGAACGCTTGATACGTTTACTTTTTATGACATGCACGGTACTATATATTACGAAACAAACATGCAAAAATACAGATGTTACATAGCAATAAACATTGTTTTTTTTTTTTTTAAACACATGCTTGAAGTAAACAACTTTTAATTATAGCCATCATCTTCCTTATCTCAATTGCCACTTTCCTGCCAAATTTAAGGCCTAAAGAGTGTATAGTTTGGTCAGTTAGTCATGCCAAAGGTTGCAAGTTACTGAAATCATACAACAGATAGATGTCATAGCCCAAAGTCCAAACATAGCCTCCAGAATTCTCTGTGCATTACAACGCTTGTCTGGGGCGTATCGGCAGGAGATACGCACCTGGCAAAGCAATAAAATTGCGCTCCAATAAAAATAAAAATTATGATAGTGATCTTTTAAATAACTTTACCATAATATAGTCTAAAAGGTAGTGTAAGTCAAGCTCGTTCACCTTTAGAAAGATCACAACATTCTTTTCTCGCCATCCGAGGATAGCGTGTCTGACTTTAATCAAAACTCTTCAGTGGCACCCTCTTTCAAGAGTAGTGCCTAGGGCACCTGCCATGCCTGCTACGAGATATACCTTAAATATGCCACTGACACTTACGTCCTTTATTTTAAAGGAAACACTGTATTTTGGCATTGCACGTATTAAGCATGCCACTTTGTTATTAAAATTGTGAAGGATTTCCCGCCTGTTCCACTACGACATGCGTTTTGTGCCTTTGTTTAACGGGACAACTGAACTCTGTGAAAAAGTGAATAGCCTTTTATGGGGCAAAGACTTCTTTTTTCGTGTCGGAATCTCTAAAATTTTAAGACAACAAAGGTTATACAGAGTTATACCAGAGTTATAAATTAAGAATTAACACTGTAACAAGGAAGAGTGACCTTCCACAGAAAATTGTGTAGATGATGCTGTTTTCTCAGTTTTTAATAGACGAATGACAATTAAAATGAATGTGTCCAATTCCTTTGAAGCATTAAAGAAAGTGTCAAAATTACAACATAAAGTTCTGTTTAAATGGAGGATCTACGGCAGGCATTATCAGACTCAGGCTGAGAATAGAGCTGACCCTGGACCCAGGGGACAATAAATACCAGATAATCGCAACAATCCTGTTGTCTTGCATTTAAATGGGGCTAGCTGTAAAGCTTTTCCCGCATAAAATCGATTGCACGCGCTCTTTCCCGCTTCCATTTTCCTCCTCTTTCCATCAGACTTTTCTTTCTTTTTTTTTTTTCCTTCCCCCCCCCCCCCCCCCCCCTGTATTAGGAGGTTTCAGCTGTCAATTTCCTAGCTGGCCTGAGAGATGGAGACGCGACCGAGGTTTTTGGTTGGAGGAAATTTTTCTAAGAAGCTTGTAACATCAAAGTAAGGGAGAGGGGGCGGGGAATTGCGGTAAAGAAATGAACGATTGTGAAGGATGTTCGTGTGCGATTGTGTGTGAGTAGTGGCTTGTCTTGGTGTGAAAGGGATGGACAGACGGACGGACAGACAGACACAGACAGACGGACGGACAGTCAGACGGACGGACAGACAGACAGACGGACAGTCTGGGGATGGAAGCAATACAGTGTGGCTGAAGAAAACCTGGTGATACGAAAATAATTCATACACGCATACACATGCACCCTCACATATGCACCACACACTCACACACATCAATTTCCCTCCCCCTCCCCCTCCCCCCCCCCCAACCCCCGCCAGTAACATACAGAGAGTCATGTCCAGTTGTTCCTAATGATGACGAATCTGTGTTCCTGCATGCATTATATTACGTCCATTTACAAATAAGATGAGATTTGCTTAACTCTCCTGTATAGTAACTACTAGAAAGTGGAACGTAGGAGTGAATTATAGTTCATTGAGAATAGTTATTCTGGCCAGGCAAGCATTCTACGTCAGTTGTCTATTCTGGCCAGGTGTTTATAAGACTGGAAATATCTCTATAGACACGAACGGGGCGTTTTGTATCTTGTAATAATGTCCACTTTGAACCATTTGGGTTTTATTATGTTTAGCTCTATCAACATGTATGTTAACATTTTCTGTACACAGATTGCAGCCGCACCCCCTCTTTGTCAGAGGTTTGTTAAGACCTAATTTCTCAAACTTTCAAGACAGCCGACTGAAACGCTCCAATGTTCCGTTTTCGTGTAATTTTAATTACATTTAAGCTGCAAAATTGAGTCTGAACCAATTGGGTATGTTTAATTTGAGGCTGGCTGCAATATCGAGTCTGAGCCATTTCTAATCACGGTTATAACATCTAGTTTGATTGATGGACTGTGTCTCGAATTCCTTGGCCCTAAAACCAGGACAGTTTTAATGACTGTCGGTCAAAAAAGCTGAGCGTGGGCATTGCGTATGTGTTTAACTCTCACTACTATAAGCCGCTCTGAGCGGTTCATTCGAAAAACATACATTTCAACTAGGATTATGAAACTTACACTGAGAAATATTCTTTATTAAATTAACAATAATCCTGCATTTTGCCCATTTTTAGAACTCTTCTACACCAATAATCACAGTCGTTCAAAGAGGGTAATATAAAAATTCCTCTTCTGTGAAACGAGCTGCTGGGACTGAATCAGTTAAATTATATATCTAAATGCTCAGCATGAATTTGAACCAAATTTTATGAATAACGAATCTGGTGGCTGTTCGCGCGAGGAGACAACGAAATGTTTATCTATTTACGCTGATAATCGTTTTATTTGATGGGACCAGCACGACATCGTGTTTCAAATAATGGTCGCCGTGAGGATGATACTTTCGGTTTTGTTTTTGTAATCAACTCTCTTAAAGCAACATTCTACGATGAAATGATTTTTCTGCGTAATTTAACCAAAAAAAAACCAAAGGTTTGCATAAACGCCCGAAGTAAGGTTCAGGACGACGAAAATGTGAAATTATCGGAGAGCGACATTTGGAATCGAACGTTCTCACGTGCATTTTTCAGAAAGGAGCCAAGAAGTGTGTTACAGCACGTGATTGAGCTATGTGATTGACAGACATTTCAGCCAAACTGAGGCCTATGGGGGCTGTGACGGCTGTGGTGAGAAAAAAAAAAAAAAGAGTATGCAAATATCTAAACGGCTGGAATGTTTGCAGAAGCCTTTCAGGTGTTGCTGCTGGATGCAGCTAAATCAGCCGTTGGCCTAACTACCCATTGCTAGAGACCAGCTTTCGATAGATCGATTCCCAGAGAGTTCAAGGCCTGGCAGCGAGATTGTGAGAGGAAAAATCAAATTAGCACAATATCCAGGGCTGAGGTGTAATGATTGCACCACGGCACATGGAACGCTGAGGGAATTAATGAACACGGAAATGTTTTATTTGTTTTATGTGTGAAAGAACCACCGTTTTTGTCTTCCGTGGCCCGCTCCATTTTCTTTCGCCTTGTTCGCTCCATTTTAGCAGTCACTGACTCCACAGAGTATTATTTGGGTGTAGGGAGAACAACAAATATCAATTAACATTCACAATGAAATGTCACGACCGTTTACAATCGCAGGAAAGACATAAAATAGTTTTGTGCTACGGCGTAAAGAGCTTTTCAGCCCGGCGCTAAGCGATTTCTGCATGTGTACAGGGTGGTTTTTACAACAGCATGTTAGATTTAGATGTATTTGAGAACTTTTGACGGCGACTGACAAAAGAAACATTTACAATAGAAAAGAGTTTAGGCGTTGAAAATCCATACTTCGGTCATTGCGAATAAAGCGCTTTGGAGAGTGATTGATATCTAAAGAAAAAGGTCCAAGGAGTTTCAAAGCTGGTCTTAGTGTTGTCGACATTATACACATTTGGTTTCGTATACTCACGCACGCAAGTTTTGTCCACACAGCTTGGATGGCTAGATGTAGCAAAGACTGGCGGTACAAATGAAACCAACACTGGCAAAGGACTGACGGTGCTAGTCATTGCTTTGGTGTTGAAGGTAGTCGTTGCTCTAGTGTTGAAATTAGTCATTGCACCAGTGCTGAAGCTAGTCATTGCTCTAGTGTTGAAGATAGTAATTGCACCAGTATTGAAGCCAATCATTGCTCTACTGTTGAAGCTAGTCATTGCTTCAGTGTTCAAGCTACTCTTTGCAGCACTGTTGAAGATAATCATAACTCCAGCGTTGAAGACAGTCTTTGCAGCAGTGTTCAAGCTAGTCATTGCCCTAGTGTTGAAGCTAGCCATTGCTTTGCACCAGTGTTCAAGTTAGTCTTGCACCAGTGTTCATGCTAGTCATTGCGCCAGTGTTGAAGATAATCGTAACTCCATTGTTGAAGGTAGTCATTGCGCCAGTGTTCAAGCTAGTCTTTGCCCTAGTGTTGAAGCTAGCCATTGCTTTGCACCAGTGTTCAAGTTAGTCTTGCTTCAGTGTTCAAGCTATTCATTGCCCTAGTGTAGAAGCTAGCCATTGCTTTGCACCAGTGTTCAAGTCAGTCTTGCACCAGTGTTCAAGCTAGTCATTGCACCAGTGTTGAAGATAGTCATAAATCCAGTGTTCAAGCTGATCATTGCTTCAGTGAAAATCGTTTATGAAAGCAACAATACTGCAGTGTCCGATGCTCGGTTTCGGTGGCTTTTATTCGTGCTTTATGTGTGTATGGTTGGAGGGAAAGGTGAGGGGGGGGGTGCAATGTAGTTTAAAATCGCCATGTCTGCTTATCAAGTCGGGTCTACAGTGACTCATCGTGGTAAGGTCGAGCTTTTAGAAATAAATGCAAAGATGTGATTAGAAAGAGAAAAAAAATGTAATATTCCATGCATTCTCAACTTGTATTAATGATCCTAACCTTGATTGTGAGAGTGAGATGGGATAGTGGGCATACTTTACTGAAACCTATACAGAATTCTGTGTGTCAATGCCAGGTGTTTCGGAATAAACGGGCGCTCCACTGTGCGATAAACGCACACGTTTCATCCTCAACTAGACACTTTTTTAAATACAATTTTATGTGTAGTAGATTATCGCTACCATGAATTTATTTATATATTTTTTTTAAAGAAAGGAAAACTTTCTGACATTGTATCATGGATATCCTTATTCTTCGCTTCATTCGAAGTTCATACGCTTTAACTTGTATGTGCATCTTATTGGTGATCTTCTTCAACATGGCGTTGCATCAGATTTATCCAAGCATTTCAGTAGAAATCAAGAAGACTTCATTTCAATGTTATTGTTGTCTTCTTTTGACCACTGACACACTCTGCATAAACAACACAATTTTCAACCAAGCATTCTGTATCTTCACTGAACTGAGCGCCTCCTGCAAAATTGCCCTCTCCTGCCACTTCTTTTCATTTTTTGTTTGTTTGTTTAATTAACCCTTTCAGTGCCAGCTCACTAAAACGTGAACAACTTCGTGTTTAGGTGACCAGATAGCGTTTTTCTGTATATCATTTTTACATTACAAACGGGTATTACTGCTTCAAGCCAAGTCTTCTGCATGAAAAGGTGGCGTTTACAGAAGTGTACGCATCACCAAAACTATATTTTTAAAAATCAGTTCTACAGCATTGGCAACCAAAGGGTTAAATGGCTGAGGTAATAGAGATAGGATAAGGTTGGCTAGTGAGGTAATAGTGATGGGCGAAGGTGGGTTGGTGATTTTGTGGGGTGGGATGAGATCTACAGGTTAGTTAGTTTAAAGATTGCTAGAAATGCGTGCAGGCATTAGCTACTTACAATAATACGAATATGGAATCGTAAAGAAGCAGGTGCTGTACGTGGAACCAGATGCGAATATAGCGGCCAGTTAAACGTTTCATTATTTGCAGATTTTGCAGATTATTCTCCAGTCGCATCTAATTGTACGCCTTTATTTAGCTACGAACATCCACAGACATATTTCACTTTTTCATGGCAAATTTCAGAAAAGATCGGTTCTGTAGTTTTGGAGTTTATTCTTTACCAAGGAATTTTCTTTTATTTACAATACAGAATTCTAATCATTTTTTTCTTAGTAACATCTATCGTTTTAGTACAGATCCAGAAAGGGAGCTTCTTTGCGTTGTGCTGCTTGTGGAATGAAAGAGTCAGAGATGCTTCTTGTAAATATGTTTGAACTCCATCAAATATTCTGTTTGAACTTAGATCACTTAGATACGTACAATTCTAAACCCTGAATGAATAGACGGAACCCAGTGATCCAACTGTCGGTAACGATCGTTTCTGTATTGTGTCGATGATGTAACTAATGTGACATGCTGCTATAGATTTCATTCTCTCCTTTGGCCTTTTCAAGAAAACAAAATGAGAATGTGTAATGAGCTCTGGATCAATGGGAGAACACCAGAAAAAAGGGCAGTAATCCAGTGAGAGCTCTATGCCAACAGCCAGTTTTCTCTCTATCCTACGCCATCGATTTTTATGTGGGCACAGCAGAGTTATGTTTCTCTTCCCCAGCTTGAAGATGCTGCTACCTCTTGGGTTAGATTCCCCTTCCTCCCTCAGCTTCTTTTTCTTGGGCATTTCTTATTTTATCCTCGTGCTTGGACAACAAGATGACCACTGGCCAGTTTGGCCAGTTTGGCCAGTGACCTAGTGCCACGTCTCGATCTCTTCCATCACGCCACAGTAAAATCCGTTGATGACCAAACTCGATCATGTGAAGCCTTTAACATGACGTCTGCAACGCCAACGCTAACATTTCATTTTCTTCATATTTTTTCCATAGAGGTAGGATGAGGGGGGGGGGGGGGGACAATATTTTTACGAGGCTGTGGTTATCCGCCCTTTTGAACTTGAGAATGCGTAACGTAAGTCCCTTTAACAACACGGGGCTCTTTTCTTTACTATTTTCTTACGATGTAGACGGGTTGATGAAAAACTGATTGCGGGCGTGGGTGTGTGAGCGTAATTTGATGTTGAATTTTACATAAAGAGAGTGAAAGAGTCTTCTGAAGTTTGTCATTACATTTTTTCTCATATTACTGGGAATTTGTATTTAAATGAATTCCGCACACACAACAAATCAAATTTCTTGTCTGGACATGTAGAGGAAAATACATGTACATGTTTTGGCAAAGGAAAGATTCAATATTTATGTGTTGGGGAAATGTGTAGGTACGGTAAATAATATGTTTTTCGTGGTCAGAGAGCGTAATCGATGTCTTAGTGTTCATTTCACAGTTTATAACTTTACATGCTATAACTTGGGAACACAGAGCTGTAGATCTAGTCACAATTTTGAAGAAATGCTAATTGCACCGTACAAATAAGCCAGAATGTAGCATGCGTCAAGTCAGTTTTGCTTTCTTTAAGGGGAACATTCATCGGTCCTTCCATCAAGTGTGAGAAAGATTTTGACCTCAGAGTTATTACATTTCTCTTCCGTTCTTGGAAAAATACTTTTCTTTCTGTTGGCTTTTTTTTTCACCTGGCTTTACAGAGCTTCTGTCTCTCCGAATTTGCGAGTTGTATTTCATCTTTGGTTTGGCATCCTGCTCAAATGGAATTGAGGTAATCAATGACACAGGTGACAATAAGCCATGAAACGAAACATCTAGTTTGTTTCTATGCTAAGTTATTTATGCACCTCATACGGTTAATTTAAATGTGATTAAGATGTCTTTATTTGCGATCACCTTTAACGAAAACGATCTTATCATTCGTAAAAGACAGTAGCATTTTTGCAACTGTACGCAGTGCGTCAGTGTTTCCTTCCCCCAATAGTTTTAATTCTTCTTTTTGGTTTAATTATAATTTTGCATGCACAATTGATCTTTTTCGCTGCTTGAACAAGTCAAATAGTCAGTCCCTCTAACCATTTACTATCATGTTATTACATAATTAAAAGGCAAACTCCACAAAAGTGTGCTAGATTTTAAATGGCGACATCCCAATAGTTTGTTTTGCTTGACTCCATACAACTTTGCACTTTGTCCGAAATTTAATTTCGTCATTCGTCTGAAGTTCCAGTGCAATTTTGAGCACTCATAAGATGGCGCCAATGAGGGCGGAGATGGCGTGCAAAGCATCATGTGCAACATCACAATTTTGGATGACGTAAGGGAAGCAAATGAAGAGGAAAGAATCATGAACAACTTCTTCCTGTTTGCATGATGTGAAATGGATTCCTTGATTTGCTGGTAAAACTACCTGGTTCCTTTTTGGCTTGCACAGCCTAAATCATTTCTAAAGTACATCCAGAAGTTCAAGATTGAGACTTCTCCTTGTTAATCTAATTCTGGTTCCGTGATTATGAAAGTTTAATAGCAAAGCAGTCCCATTCAGTGCAGGCAATAGAATCATTCTACTTCAAGTTCAAGCCCATTGTTGTGAAGTTCTTGTGTCTGTCTGTTTGTGAAGAGTCCTCAGATATTGATCCAGATCGTGGTAATGTAGCCGTGGACAAGGGGCGTGCATACTGCATTAGTGCACTTGATCGGCAATTGTCTTGCACATTATCTCAGCAGAATAGAGAAAACAGAGCAGCCTGGGGACTTAGATAGATAGATAGATAGAAAGATAGATAGATAGATAGATAGATAGATAGATAGATAGATAGATAGATAGATAGATAGATAGATAGATAGATAGATAGATAGATAGATAGATAGATAGATAGATAGATGCATTGGAGATACCTTCAGATAGATAGATAGATAGATAGTTGGATAGATAGATAGATAGATAGATAGATAGATAGATAGATAGATAGATAGATAGATAGATAGATAGATAGATAGATAGATAGATAGATAGATAGATAGATAGATAGATACATACATAGATAGATAGATAGATAGATAGATAGATAGATAGATAGATAGATAGATAGATAGATAGATAGATAGATAGATAGATAGATAGATAGATAGATAGATAGATAGATAGATAGATAGAGATGCACTGGAGATACCTTTAGATCCCCCCCCCCCCAGCTACTCCTGCTTCTCTATAGACTTTCCATATTGATTCATTTTCCGAAAGGTCCGACCTGTATCGTATTCTCTTCGTTGGTGAAATATTTTAAGTTCACAGGTTTCCCATGGTGTTTCCGAGTAACCAGAACTTGGCTAAACCTTCCTGAATGCACGGCCTTCATTGTTCAATGTCTGCACAGAAGAATTACTGTGAATTGTCTCAGAGCATCTTGTAACTTTTCTGAAATATGAATAAAAAAGATATTTTATGCACCAGGGGAATGGCCGTATAAGAGGGGATGTGAGGGGTAAATAAAAGGGATGATGTTTGGACTAGAAATTGTCTTCAAACTGCCCAGGGTATTCTGTTTCATTGTGACAACTGTGTGTTATTTTCATGGCAAGAGTTGCATTTATTTGCAGTTCATTA